>JAKOGI010000728.1:410000-425000 GCA_029747015.1 Carnegiea gigantea
GACCCAAACTAGCTAGAGTAAAGCTTCAATATGTAAAGATCTTACTGGTTTTTACACAAAAATAAGCTGGTTCACGGTTTTCATCATGGATGCCAAACTATGGGCTTATTTTCAAGATATTTTTGTGATGTATATTATGCTTGCCTTATCAAAAGGGGGAAAAAAGATACTATATTATGTTTAATGGGTGCCCGCTGTGTTGCTTGAATTATGGTACTGCATAACCCTAATTCATTCAAATCCATTGATAACATAACACACATACTTATATCTTCAGACGTCGTTACTTCTTTCTAATAGAGGGAAATAATATGTTATAGTAATGAAATTCAGAACTCTATTCTTTTCTTTGCTGCTTCCCTTGTAAGCCAATTTCTTTTTGCATGCCTTGAAATCCAAACGGATGCTAGGGCTATCAAATAGGTCAAGTCGGTTGATTTCGTATTCGTGTCGAACTTAAATGAGCTAGTCGAGGAACCCTTGACCTGAACCTAACCTCTTTATTAAATGAGTTAAAAAAAAAACCTTGACCTATACTGATTTATTTTTTAAACAGGTTTAAAATTTATATATTAACCTGTTTAATGTAAGCAGCTCAGGTTGAGGTTATCCAATTTTTCATTTATCCACTCAATATTTCAATTAAAGTATGATCATAAAGCATTATAAATCAATCTTTTGAGTTCAATATATCATCATAATGAAACCATTGTCTATGACCCACAAGAACCGGAATCCCACAAGCACAGATAAGCTTGATTAAACCCTACATTGTCATAATAGCCCTAAAAATATAAATGGTAGTTGGGTAAATGGGCTAACCTATTTAACTCATTTAATTAAACAGGTTAAATATGCATTTTTTTCGTGTTAAATTCTCAACTTAGACCTAACTCAATTAATTAAATTAGTTAAATTATATCAACCCTTTTAATTAAACGAGTTGAAAATCTCCATAGAAACTCGCTTAATTTCGTATTCAATTCGGGTCAGTAGTTATATCGAGTTAGCTTTTAACAGCCCTAATATTGGATGCACTACATGTAATATGGGTATGTCTTGTTTTTTGGCATTAGACCTGCATCTTATTCATTTTGTTTGTAGCCGGCCAATTTATAGGGCATCATTATAGGGTCTCTTCATATGCCCAAGATCCCCAAACTTGAGCCTATGCTATCCATGTTTGAGTTAAGCCTATCTTAATTGAGTTTTATGGAGATATTACATCATAGCTTGTAAGTACAACAAGGTCTTCCTTGTTCTTTGTGTTTGAGGCGAGAAGCTGTGAAAATAATGTTTCTTTAAGCAAGACACCCGTTAATTCCATCATGACACCTTTAAATATGGTCTAAGAATCTTCTATCACTAGATTTCTAATTACCTAGACTCTTGGGAAAGATACAATGGACTTGTACTGGTTTGGTATTTCTGTTAGATGTCTTTGGCCATCCTTGTAGAAGTAATATTTTTCTTTTTGAATCAAAAACAGCTTTTTCAGAAGTTTCATAGCATTTGTCGAGCTTTGTTGCAAAATGCTTTTTTGAAAATCAAAGCGTTTAGCCTAAGTGTTGTGAATTTAATTTTTATGTTTTTAATTTTATTTAACAGTTTTATTCAAAGGCAACGAAACCATCATTCATTATCTCCAACTGTAGTGCATTAGCTATACAATAATCTTAAGTTACTCTGGGCATGATGCCAAAAAGGGGCAAAAGCTAAAAATCAGGATTTCTTTATCACTCTTGTGAGTCAAAGTAGTTGATTGCACATTTAGGGTTCTCAAGTTATGTAGTATTGTTACACTCCTCTTGTTTTAACATATACTCACACCATCTTGCTGATGTTGCGTCCTGTAGTTGTTGCTCGGCTATGGTTGCTATTGTAGTCTGCTGCCTACTGCAACATTTGCGTTCGTTTCTCTGGCTATTGTTGCTCTGTTCTGTTGCTATGACTGTTGATGCAACTGCAACCAGCTGCTGCTATCGTGTCTACTGCAGCAACTATAGTAGGGATGGATAGCAAAATTTGTGGTTGCATGGGTCATGATCTTCTGTTTTTCCTCTCTTAAATGTCTCATTCTTCCCAGTCATCCCTTCCATTGATGAATACAAGTGGAAGTAATAGAAATGTTGTTTATTTATTAATATAGACATCGGATATCTTTCTTATGTTTTAGTCTATTATTTTTTTTCCATCAGTTGTAGACAAGGACTCTTCTCGTTCACCCTTGGGCTTGACACGAAGGATACCAAAAACAGTGAAATTTCCTTCTTCGCATTTGTACTTTTTCTTTATTTGTTTATTGTTAATTTTAATTGTCCCTCCATCATTGATAATGCTATGTATGCCCAGCAGACGAGAAAAGGGGGTTCCTATTATGTTTGTACTTTTTATTTCTTCTCTTTAATGCTATTTCATTCTATTTTTTTGTTAAATAAATTAGCTTGAGTTGAAAGTTGGGAGATATTTTGATGCCGTAAGGTGGTGTTGTGTTTTGGTGAATACGAGATATTTTGTTGCTTTGAATGGGAGAATTTTGGTGATATGTTGATCACATAATTGTGTCGTGGTGAATGTGTCTTCAGCCTCATTGCTCTCATATATGATTTTGTGGCTACTAGTAGTGTTGTGTTTGTCCTACTAGCACAGGAGGTTGTTATCTTGCTGTCTTCTTGTTGTAGCTAGCTAGCTGCTGTGTAGCTGCAGATTGCAGACTACAGACTACGTTACTGGCAGCTGGCAGTTGCTACCGGCTACTATACTTCTGACAGTGGCAGACTATAGGCTAGTGGTGGTGGCTATCTTGTTTCAAGTAGTAGTAGTAGTAGATGGAATCAAGTACAATAGACAACACTACTAGTATGTGAATCAGCTTCAGAGGTTGCATGATCAAATAAAAATGAGGAACATGCACCCAGACACCCACATAAAAACATTTCAAATTGTTTCTATTCATTAACCTTCAATTTTGAAATTCAGAATCAGAATTATGAAGCTTGATTTTTTTAATGTAACTTATTTTAATTGCCTTTTCTGTGTAGTTTGTCTTCCCAATTGTGAGATCTATTTATCCTTTTAATCTCCACAATTGTGTAGGAGTTTTTATGTTAGTTTCACTCTGGTTTGTTGTATTTGTTGTCTTTCATGTGATGTTAAGGAGTCATATAAAGGGATGATCTTGGCTCTATACCAAGTGATATAAAGGAATGATCTTCACTCTCTACCAACTTACGAGACATTAGGCGAAATCCTCTTTGTTAGAAAAATATTTCATCTATAAAATCTACACTACATCAGCGAATTTGTGTTCCGAACAAAGATATTATGATAGTAATGTGAATTCCCCATTTTGTCCTATTGAAAGCTAGCGGATTAAGTAGGAAGACGAGCGTTTAGTAACTATATATTCAGTTGGACATTTTGGAGGTAGCATATTTTCCTGACATTTGTCATTGTCTTCTGAATTTTCATTGTACATGTTGTATGGTGAATCAATATCACATGAAATTGTCCTGCTCTCTCTTCACCCCCCCCCCCCCCAAAAAAAAACGACACGTTGAGAATCGGAACGGTTTGCGAGAGCGATCGAAGCCATTAGTGCACGAGCCCCTACTTCCTAACTCTTAGAAATACATGTGTGAATGTTCAATCTTGATCAAAGATCCCATGCATATCCATGCCGTAGGAAGCATATCTCTATCTCACCGGTGTTTGATGGACATGCATTCATGATTTATCCCGCCCGACCCGAAAAAATGGACGAACACCTAGAAAACATGGATCACATATACATTGATGGTGAACAAACATAGCTCCATGGATTTATGCTAATATTTTTGTTTTCTCTGGGTTATTTGCTTAAGAATAAATAAGTTTTATCACACTTTTTTATCATCATATGCATCCAAATTAACCTATACAAATGATCGAGGATATGGCAATGTTATAAGGATTATGTGTGGACTGGGTCTAACAGATTAAAGGACATGATTGATAAATAATCACAATTCACCCCTTGGGGTGCGACCCTTCCCAGACCCTGCGTGAATGCAGGATGCTTGTGTACCGGGATTCATAAATAATCAATGGTGCTTTTACTTGCCTGAAACTTAGGTCGTGTTCGGCAACAGCGTTTTGGATAGTACCTAGTGTTTTGACCAAGTCAATACACTAATTAGTTAATTTTTAGTGTTCGGTAAATTAGTGTTTTGACTAACATTTCAAAAAGCGTTTAACGTTTTAAGCAGCGTTTTTGAAAAACTAATAGTATTAACGCTTGACATTTAAAAGTAGCATTTCATATTTTTTAGCCAAAAATTATCCGTTAAAAATTTTATCTTTGGAAATTATTTATATCCTTTTATGTCAATTTACATTAATCAGCTAGCCTAACAGTTAAATTTACCGAACATATTAGTTTCAATTACTCATCTAAACAGCTATCCGCTAAGGCGCTAACGGTTAAATTAGAAACGATATCCGCTACCTAAACAGCTAATTTTGCCGAACAGGGTCTTAGCCTATTATCACCCTTTCATGATGCTTATTTTGAATGATAGATCTGTAACATATATAGAGTTGTAAGCGAATGTAAATAACTATGATACCTGTGAGTTGTAAATAATTGTAGTTATAAAGAATTGTAAGCAATCGTAAACATTTGCAATGAGCCCTGGTTGTTCGCTAAAAATTGGAGTAACAGGCCCACATATGGAAGTAAGGGTTCAGATCTTCAACACTGACAAATTAAATTTTCTCATACTTAGTTGCTGGAATTTTGCTCTAAGATTATGTGATATATGTTAGAAGATTATGTTTTATTTTATAAAGATTTTATTTTGTTTGGAATATCTTATTTTCTAGAATCATTAGGAAAGTTATCATTTATAGAATTTGAGTTGGAATAAAAGTAGCTTGAAGCCTTGAAGACCAAGGCGGCATGGTTCTCTTGACCCAATGCACTTGTTGATGGGGTTAAGTTTTGAATCATTAGGAAAGTTATTTTATAAAGTACCTTGTATCTAAATTCTCAAGCACCCCAAACCCCCAATAAATGGAGATTATGTGGAGATGAAGAACAAATGCATGAGAAGGCGAGTGACTTGAATACTATCCAAATGAGCGTGAGAGTCGTAGTATTATGAGTGTACTTAGTTGTAATTTATCTTTTTTATTATGTTGGATGTGCTAATTGTTGTTGGGTTGCGATTTTTTTCTTCAATATGGAAGGTCTTTTCCATATAAATTAAGTGGCGTTTCTTCTCTTATCATGTGTATGTGTGTGGCCAAATTTTTTACTCTGTCTACTTTGATTTCATTCACAACAAATAATATCGAAATGGAATTAATTCCAACACCGTAGATGATTTGGCTAGCTTTTAGAATAGTTGGCATAGCAAAGGCAAGCACTAATTAATTAAAGTTACAATATAATGAGTGTCAATTAGCTCAGCTGATAAAGCCTTTAAGAGTTATTGTTAGAAACCTGAATTCAAATCCTGCTCACATCAACCTTTATGCCTCATGTGTGCCAAAGAAATTAAAGTTACAGCATATGCTCTTATATTAGTTTTTTGAATTATTTTTTAGTGCATTTTGGCTGCCACTGTACTATTTCAATGTTGCACTAATCCTTATTCTTGATGAATAAACAAAAGAAGCATAACGTTCTAAATTAAAGCTGTGAGTCCTAAAGCGATTCAATACAACAAGAATCATTACTAGATCGTACTGACAAGAATACATACACTGTGTTCTCTACGGCATAGAAAGATTTTATCATTTATGATTGGTCATTGGGTTCGTCAGAGAGTTTAAATAAAAAGACATCATGGGTTCAAAACTATGTTATTTACAGATCAAATAAACCCAAATGTCAAAAATATGAGTTTTAAATGTGGCGATTGAAAGAGTGAAACTCTGATGACTGTCCCCAAAAAAAAAAAAAAAAAACTCTGATGAGTGTGAGGATAATGCACCTTACTCCTGAAAATACAATCGAATTCTTCACAATAAGAAAGCCACACTTCCTCAATCTAGTGCAGATGCTAATTACTCCCTCGATCTCATGGTTACAGCCATATTTAAGGAATATAGGCCAAAAAAAAAACATTAAATGCATTCACATTGTTGAAATAAAGTTTTTTTTATCAAATTGTTGAAATAAGTTTTTAAACAATAAAACATAGATAATTTTTGAAGAAGTAAAATTTTCGGAATATCATGGAACTACGTGAGATGATGTTTTCGACAATGAATATGGAATAGAGAAAGTAGTTTTATATAGTAAAATCATAAATGCCTTACTACAAGATATTTTTTGTGTGCATGGTTTTTTACTTAGAGATTATGTTATCACCCATTAAATTGAAAAAATAGGTATGATCGAATAGTGTGAGGATAGTACCACTTACAAATTGTATGAAAACAATTTTATCTTTTTTTTTTCTAAATTATGAAATTATCTATATGATATGTCATCGTGAATGGGGTTGATCCAATGACGGTGTTATTTTAACTAAACTCGTCGGAAAAGATTCAGAATTGATAACTAATTGCAACAATTAAAACTTTGGTGCTTATAAGCCATATAAAAGATTAATTTATGCAAAACAAGACACTTGTGAAGTGTCCTGCAACTAGCCATACATCATCACCTTTCTATATTGTCATTCCCTCTACTTCTAAATAAGACTTGTCTTGGAACTAAGAGTTTAGTTTTTGCCCGACATAAATTAAGCTCTAAATTTTAGGTAAACTATCATTTTGAAAAATAGGAAATACTTATTAGTAATAGCAAATAAAACCAACCTCAATGCATATAAAGAAAAAGTTGAAATATGAATCCCTCTTATAAAATCTCTTCTTTTTTTTTAAAAAAAAAGAAGAATTTTAATCTAGATATTCAATCCAAAGTAGATGAACAGGATTAATTGACAGCCACAGCACATTATGTCTCTGTCACACTCTTAACTTTCTTCTTTTTTAATTCTGTACGGTACAATTTTAGATTTTAAGAAAAAACGGTCATCACCTAGTTTTCTCTCCAAGCCCTAGGCGCCACCGTGCCTGAGCCTTGTGAGAGTTTTTGCCTTCGACTCATTCGTGAGGCTTGGGATCACCTCTCTGTAGGCCTGTTTCATCAATCTGATTTGATTCACTTCCCCGGTGTTGGGTGTCACGATAACATCGACTCTTCCGGTATCTAGGGTTCCAACGTCATCTCCCGGACAGCCTGTTTGGAACTGCTCCTGGGAACAATGGCGGAAGGACTTGAGGAAGCATGGAAGCGACTTTCATTGACAGAGGAAGAAGAAGCGATAGTGGTATGCGATGATAGTGTACCAGATGGTCAAGTAGAACAAGTTGCACTATGCTTGTGGGGCAAGTTACTCACGGATAACTACTTCAATGCAGGAGCCATGAAAAACATTTTCAAAAACATGTGGAAACCTGCAAAAGGAATCATCATCAGAGATTTAGCCAAAAACCTTTTTGCCTTTGAATTTTTCTCGGCAGCAGACAAAGCCTATTGTCCTCAATGAAGGGCCTTAGGCCTTTGAAGGCAATATTCTTTTATTGAAAGAAATCACAGGCTTTGAGCAACCTTCTGAAATCAAATTCATGACAACAAGATTTTGGGTCAAGGCGATGGAGGTACCACCTATGAAACAGACATCATCTTTTGCAAAAATTTTAGGGAACAATCTTAGAGAGTTTGTGGACTGTGATGAATCAAACCTTTTTTGCGCGGCCGATAAGTCCGTCAATTTTCAGGTTGACATTGACATAACCAAACCTCTTCGGTGGGGTATGCAAGTGATGGTGAACGGATCTCCTAAATGGATCTCCTTCAAATAGATAAAGCTACTTGAGTTCTGTTATAATTGTCGTAGATTGGGACATGTTCTTAATGGCTGCGAGTTATTGGACGACTCCCTTGACAAATCCAATCTCCAGTATGGGGATTGGTTATGGGGTTCTCCAATCAAGCCTTCACAACATAACATCGAGGCTGAGAAGCAGGAGGCGAAGCGCCTATTCATGGGATTCGGAAATGGCAAAAAATTTGGCAAAGCCCAAACCAAGTTAATTTTTGGTGCTTCCTCACACCCTACCCCTGATAACTCAAGTGCCGTCCAAGAGGCCACCCCTCCACATACTGAGTCTATGATGGTTGATGACAGTCAACTTGTGACCATGGGGACTAAGGCTTTCAAAAGAAAACTCGTAGATAAGGGTAAGCGTGCTGAGACAGAACAAAAGGTACGTCTTGTGGATACATTGCCTACACCAGCCACTGACTTGAGTTCCACGGCGGAGGTTTCCATGCAACCCAGCCAGGGGCCATGAGTGTCATGTGTATAAACTGCCGAGGGCTCGGTGACCCTCAAGCAGTCAATTCCTTCCGTACCTTGTTGCGGAAGACTTCACCGCGCTTAGTTTTCCTCTCCGAAACTAAGCGATCTGTCAAGGATATGACTGTTGTCATTAGGAAGCTGAAAAATTATGATGGTATCACGGTCGATGCGAGAGGTTGATCTGGAGGAGTTGCAATGTTATGGAGTAAGGGCCTTGACGTCACGCTTCTCTCCATGTCCCTCAATCATGTTGACATATCCGTAAAAGGGGTCGGAGCTATGCATGAATGGCATTTCACGGGCATTTATGGCTGGCCGGAGAGTCACAGCAAGATGCATACTTGCTCTATGCTACGCAATCTCCATAGTCACTGTAATCTTCCATGGTTGGTAGGTGGCGACCTAAATGAAATTTGGTACAATTATGAGAAAAATGGAGGCCCTGACAAACCTCAATCTCTATTAGACAACTTTCGGGAGGCTTTTGACAACTGTAGACTCTACGATCTAGGATTCCAAGGCTATGAATTCACTTGGTGGAACCGTAGAGATGGTGCTTAATCTGTCAAGAAATGGCTCGATCGATTCTGCGCAACTGTTGAGTGGTCGGTCCTTCACCCCACTGCTAAAGTAATGCATCTGGATACCAAATTCTTAGACCATCTTCCCATCCAGATTATACTATCTTGTGCCACAGGCGAGGGACGACGTAAGACGTGAGCATTTAAGTTCGAAAACATGTGGGCTCTTCACAAGACTGCCATTTCGTTATCAAGACAGCTTGGGAGAGCATTAGTGAAACGAACCACCTCAAGGCTCTTGAATCGAAATGTCAGGCGCTCTCTTCGGCATTGTGCAACTGGAATGTAACTACTTTCGGACATGTATAGGAAGCTATCAAGAACCTTGAATCTTCCCTTCGGGGAGTTAAGGATGTCAGGGTTCGAGATTCTTAAAGAAATTAGCTCATGGCGTAGGAAAGAAGAGATATTATGGCTGCAGTGCTCGCGAGTTGACTTCCTCAAGTAGGGAGACTCTAACTCCAAATGGTTCCATGCGCAGGCGACAACAAGAAGGGCTAACAATTATATCACTACACTCGTGGACCAAGATGGAATAAGGCATACTGAAAGCGAGGAGATTGCTCTTGTGGTGACTATTTACTTCCAGGATCTTTTTACCTCTTCTAATCCTCATGATTTGGAAGATGTCCTTCAGCATGTTCAACCCAAGGTTACACCAGCTATGAACGCATCCCTTACTGCCCCTTACTCAGCGGATGAGATTCATATTTCCCTCAAACAAATGCATCCTAATAAAGCTCCTGGTCCGGATGGAATTAAATTTTTTTTTTTTCCAGCACTACCGGGACATTGTAGGCCATTTTGTCACGAAGGCAGTACTGGATATTCTCAATGGTGCTCCCTTCCCTCATAATCCTAACCACACCAATGTGGCTCTCATCCCAAAGAAGCCTAGCCGCTCGAGTATTAAGTCTGTGCAACGTTGTTTATAAGATCATCACAAAAGTGTTATCCAATTAGTTGAAACTTATCCTCCCTTTGGTAATCTCTGAAAGTCAAAGCGCCTTTACGTCGAGTTGTCTGATCATGAACCACATACTAATTGCCTATGAGTAGGAGCGAAGTTAGGATTCAAAGCAAGGGGAGCGAGATTAATAATACACATAATATAAACTTTAATAGTTCTAAAAATGAAGTGTGTCGCTACTACATTCAAGAAAGTTGTCCTTGACGAGATCTCATTTTTTAATTCATGAATCATGAGTAATTCATAAATTAATCAACTATTTAACGTAAATCTAACTAAAATTAGTAAAATAAATATAATTATTTATAAAATAACAAAATTAAAAACAAAAATTGAGAATTTTTGGGAGTTACCTCAAATTGGACTTTGGGACTTAGGAGTTAGGGGGAGAGCTAAGGAGGAGTGGAGGCGCCTGCCGGCACAAGTGACTGCACTAGTGGCGGGCCCGGTGGCCGGCAGCGTCGGCCGATCGGCGACTAGGCTAGCAGACTGCAGAGAGTGAGAGAGAGAGTGCGTGGGCTGTGGGCTGGGCAAAGAGAGAGAGTGCATCTGAGGAGGAAAGCAAAGCAAGATTAGAGAGAGTCAAGAGGCAGAAATTAGGGAAAATGAATGGGCAAAACTCAAAAAAAAAAACATACAAGGCACCACAGAAGGAGAGTGACGAGAGTCGATCCCGTGACCCCCTAAAAAAAGGGGGCAGCCAACCATCTTGCTAAGCACACGTTTGCAAAATATATGTGAACTAATTAATAGATATCTATTTTTTTTATCCACAAAAATATTCCATATTTAATTTTTTTCCCCAAAAAGCTGGGGGGTCAATCGACCCCCCTTGCCCAATGTAGCTCTGCCTATGCCTATGAGCTCTTCCATTATTTGCATGGCCACAATGGCTCAAATGGAGGTATGGCCCTCAAACTCGACATGAGCAAGGCCTTTAATAGGGTTGAGTGGCCGTTCCTCGACGGGATCATGCTTCGGCTCGGTTTTGATGAAACTTGGGTCCGGTTAGTAATGAAGTGTGTCCAGTCAGCCTCGTTCTCGTTCGTCATCAATGGTACTCCAACCGGCCATGTTACACCTTCTGGCGGAATCCAGCGGGGAGATTCTATTTCACCGTTTCTTTTTCTATCATGCTCTGAGGGACTCTCCTCACTTCTTGCTCATGCTAGGGAATCTTGCACACTCACTGGTTTGCAAATCTGTGCTGGTGCTCCCATTCTATCTCACCTCTTCTTCACCGACGACTCGATCCTGTTCTCCAAAGCCTCCTTTACTCAAGCCTCGGTCATAAAAGCCTCGGTCAGAAGGTAACTTTGAAAAAACCAATTTAATGTTTTCCAGAGGAGTCCCCACTGAACAGAGGGACGACATCGTATGTTGCCTTAACATCAAGGAGGTACTAGCCCATGATAAGTATTTAGGCTTGCCCACTCATGTTGGAAGGAAGAAGAAGAAATCATTTTCATCGATAAAGGATAGAATCTGCAAAAGACTCTCCTCCTGGATGGATCAACTTGTTTCTTGGGCGGGTAGGGAAGTGCTCATTAAGGCAGTTGCCCAAGAAATCCCTACCTACACTATGAGTGTTTTTAAATTACCTAAGGACTTGTGTGCTTCCATTCAGTCGACTATAAATAATTTCTGGTGGGGTCACAAAAAAGAGGAATGCAAAATTCACTGGATCCGAGCTTTTAAACTTTGTGACAAAAAGGAAGATGGTGGACTAGTCTTCCGAGACCTAGAAGCATTTAGCGACGCTTTATTAGCAAAGCAATTTTGGCGCCTTATGCATAGCCCATCCTCTTTGGTTGGTCGAGTCTTGAAGGCCAAATATTTCCCGCATGGTATCATTCTTAAGGCAAGGTTGGGCCACCGGCCGAACTTCACATAGAGAAGTATTCTTGACAGTCCCCCTCTCATAGAGAGTGGTACCCACTTGCTGGTTGGCAATGGTGCAAAAATTCATGTCTGGACCGACAAATGGATCTCGAGACCCTTTTCTGTCACCCCCTTGTTCCCGAATACAGCACCTAATCTCTCTCTTCTCGTAGCCAATTTGATTGACTTTAATGACGGGTGCTGGAAGGAGGACTCCGTTAGAGCCATCTTCAAGCCATGTGATGTGGATGATATATTGGACATTCCTCTTTGCCGCTCGTGGCCGAGCGACAAGATCACTTGGCACTTCACAACCACTGGGGAGTTCAATGTTCGCTCCGCTTGCCACATGGCTAGAGCCCTAAAAACCAAGGACAACCCTACGACTAGCTGCGCTCAAGGAGCTAGCCTCTGGAAATCCCTCTGGGCACTGAACATCCCCCCTCGAATCAAGGTTTTCGGTTGGAAGATGTGTGTTGGTGCGCTGACAACATGTAGCAACCTGGTACGTCGAACTAAAGACTTCAACATGTCATGTCACATTTGCAGCACCCTTAAAGATACTACCATGCATGCCTTGCTTGAATGTCCCCTTGCTCTGGAAGTTTGGTCGGCCAGCCCCTTCAATGAGGGGCATTGGTCCCGTAAATTTCCCTCAATCTCTGAGTGCCTTCATTTTGTCATGGACTGCCTGGATTCTAATGCTGCAGGTGAGTTCCTAAGTGTCCTTTGGGAGATTTGGAACTCAAGGAACCGTTTCATATTTAGTACCCCGGACCGTTCTCCTGAGGGGTTAGCCCTTCGGGCTATCTCCTTTATTCGAAGCTACAGGGAGGCACGTTTGGACACCTCCCCCATCACCAAGTCATCTCCTGAGAATTGGTGCCTACCGGAATTTGGAAGATGGAAATTGAACTTCGATGCTGGCAAGCTCGGTGAATGGGGCCGTGGCTTAGGCTTCATCGTTTGTGACTCCCTGCGCGATATTGTTGTGGCAGGTACTAAGCAAATTATGGGCTTCCACGCCGTGGACCTGGCCGAAGCTGAAGCTTGTCTTTTCGAGATCAAGCAAGCCATCAAAGCTGGTTACTCTAACCACATCATAAAAGGAGACAGCCTTTCAATTATTACTAAGTTACGTAATTAGACTCAACTGCAGTCGTCCTTAGGTTGTTTTATTTCTGAAATCTTGCATAAGGTAGGTAAGTGTTTATTTTTTGCTTGGAGTCATGTTCAAAGAGGGGGAAATAGAGCAACTCACGAAGTCATTCAGCTCCAACCATGCGTGGCTGGCACCCGTATATGGATGGAGGACGTGCCAACGTCAATCACTGAGTTGGCCTTGGAGGATACTTGTAATTATTTAGAAACTCATCCACTATAATCCTCCCCACTCCCCTTTTATTATCCCCAAAAAAAAAAAAAATTATGTACGGTACAAGATGAGATAATTGTTAAATTTTTTATAGTTGTTGAGCCATAAACAAAAAGTCATCCATGTAAGTTTGAATAAAGTTCAACCCAAAATCAATTGACAATGGGTAGAATAACTCACAAGTTTATATACATACTTAAACCTTTCAATTTTATCAATGTAGGATAAACTCCACTTTCGCTCTTCAACACGCCCCCTCACATGTGGGCTACTATCAAGACCCAACACGTGCACACAATTTTAATCAAACAAAGACGGTGGTAAATCAAGATTGAGCAACCCACCCTAATACCATATTGAATTTTTTTATAGTAGTTGGGCTATAAACAAATAGCCATATATATAAGCTTAAATGAGGTTCTAGCCCAAAACCAATTGACAATTGGTGAAGTTACTCATAAGTTTATATGTTTGCTCAAACCTTTCAATTTTATAGATATGGGACAAACCCCACTTTCACACTCTAACAATAACCACCATGTTGTATACACCTTAGTTGTGATGAATTGTGATCCATTGTGACTTTTCTGCACATCACATTCACCAAAGATATTTTGGCTAATATTTGTACTAAATCACAAATGAATGGCACAAAATTGTAACAGAAAACCCCATAAAATGAGAGTGAATTGAATTATGTTGTCACGCGATTCATGTAGACCACACTCATGACATGAAGCATATTTAGATGTGGGGATACTTGAGCGTATATGCTATCTATCAATGTGAAACCTGTGCCAAAATTTTATGTTAGCAATCGCAAATGGTAACATACAAAAATCAACATATAAAATAGTAAAAGTTGATGATGATATTCAACTAATTGTAAATCTAAAACTAATTGTGAATCCAAAACACCACGTAACTTGAAGCATACCTATAATTAATTTCTATTCAATTATTATTTTATGTGATACTACCTCTTCTTGTAAGACCGCTTTACGTAAGTAACTTCTGAAGTGAATGAATTGCACGTTTCAGAGCAGTAGATTATATATCGATGGGAAAGAAATTGATGATTGATTAACAAAGAAACTACTAACAAATTATTCATTCCAACAAGTAGTTAACTTGGTTTTCGTGTGCGTATATATATATAGACTAATTATTATTATAAGAATCAAAATAGGTTGGCTCAAGCAGCGTGACACTTATTCCTCTTAAGTAAAGTTTCAAGTTCGAGTCTTGTGAATGGAAAAAAAATTGTGATGGGAGAGCTCTGCCCCTTATTGAGCCAATAGTAACTCGACTCCACTAAAGTAGAGGATCTAAAACCAAAAGTACCTATCACTATAAGAACTAAAGAATATAAGAGGCAAGGACTTACCAATCGGGAGGGTGATATGAAAACCCTTTAAAAAGATTGACGGTCAAAGGTTAGGATTCAGAGAAAGAGGGAGAAAAGAAGTTCGCGGCTAGTGTAATGTCACTCTTTTTAACTAGGATTAGCTATTTGTAGGACAATTAGGACTAACCTCGATTGCGGAATTAACTGTCGGGTATAACCCACATTGATCTGAATATGAGATGGCTACTAGAGTCGCCTTTGGGATTTATGTCCTAGACCCGAAATCCGATAGATAGTTGGGTAGCCCTGAGAGGGGAAAGGGAGAGACCGTGAGATTACTGTTTTCTATGTGTCTCTGTGTATCTCTAATTAACTCCCTAAAACTTCCTTCTATAGGTTGGGGAGGACAATTAAGGTTGCCGTCCTAACTAACCTCAGTGACGGTCGGGCCTAAAATATTAGGCCCGGCCAACACTATTGATAGG
>JAKOGI010000728.1:427500-434604 GCA_029747015.1 Carnegiea gigantea
GAAGCCAAGATTAAAGAATATTTTGATGTATAAACTCTTCCTATTGACTAATATGAACTCGTGTTTTTGCAGCGCATCTGTGATGCATAGGCACGTTTTGAATTTTTTTTTTTTTTAATTTCTATAGCAATTAGATGTACAAAAATGAAAAAAATCATCTTATTAATAATAGGTGCAACATGCTAAAAAAATTTTGATGTTCTTTCAATTTTAATTACTTTTAAAGTTTAGATATAGCTGCCACAGGAAGCTAATTAAAAAAAAAAAGCCATTATTGCAAAATTTCAAATGTCATAAACTTTACAGTTGACTCAATTTTGATAGCAATTGTAATATCTTAAGTTCTACGGCTCTGCTCAGCAAACAAGTGTTAGCTGTTAGCTAACCGTATTAGTTGTGAACTGTTAGTTGTTTGAATTAACTGTTTAAATTAACTATTTGTAGAAAACTGTTTGGTAAAGTTAATTATTTCTAAGAAAGATGTTTGGTAAAATTTTATTAATATCTGTTAGGAAAAAAACAGAGTTTTAATATTTATAAACCCCAAGTGCAAGGTGTATCGTTGAGTATTTGGGGTGTCGTCCGCAGGAAATTGCGTTTCCAACTACCTGAACCAACTAAAACATCTCGAGTTAGGCAAAATCGAAGGGGATAGAAAATAGAACTAAACTACTAAAGCAAAAACAAAAGGACTATGATTAGACCTAAGATAGACCAAGTAATCAAGTCAAGTCCAAACCTTCCCAAGTTACGCTAGTACTCAGAGATGGTCGGTTGTATCATTAAAACCACCCAACCCCTCTCTCAAGGGTCATGAGCTAGTCTAATTGTTCTAACCTCTTATTTTCATGATATTAGTTTAATTAAACTATAAGATTGATAATCCTTGACCTAGATAGCGACCGAGACTATTTTCATGTTCGAATCCCAACTATTCTTTCTACTCACACTAGACAATCGACCTCACCTCTCAGCATAAGTCAATTACCCCAAAACACGGATTAAAGCTCTTTCAAGCGTTTCATCAAATACTTGATGAGCGTGAAAGAAAACTCTAAATTCTAGGCATAAACAAGTTAGGTTAAGGCCTAAACAAGAATCAATTGGCCATCTCAAGAACAAATCACAACCAAAGATGAAACCTTTAATTGACAAACAAACTCGAATCCAAAATCTTCTACAATGTATATAAGGACTAACCTAATCTAACCTCCCCTAAAGGGGTTTGTGGAGGCTAGGATAAACCCTAATTGGTCCTCTCAAGAACCCAGCAAAAAGCCCCCCTCAAAAAGAAAGAAAAAGCCCCTTTATAAAGGCTGGAAACCGCTTAAGTTGCGACAGCAAGTAGGACGCACAGTCGTGCTTCGAGGACGCACGGTCGTGCACCCACGCACTGGCAGGACGCGCGGCCGTTCGCCAACCCGTGCGCAGCTTCTGGTCCTGCAACACAGGTGTGCACTCCTGCAGCACGATCGTGTGCTTTCTACAGCTCTCACTTGTACTCCTGGGGCTTCATTGGACCTCTATGTATCCTTCAAATCGCTCCTAAGGTCTTCCTTTCTATGAAAACTCGAGAATTTCTCCTGAAAGTAAGGTAAAACATATTATAAGCACAATTGAATCAAAGGAAGTGAATTTGACTCTTTTTCATCTAAATTTGACATGAAAACACCGAGAAAAATGGGTCAAATAAGGGCTAAAATGGGGTCAAAAATAGGTGTAATAAATACCCCACATCAACCGTTTTGTTCGTCCTCGAGCAAAATAAAAATAAAAACTAACCTAAGAACCTAACTCACTTTCGTAGGAATCATGGCTACATTTAGCGTATGCAACAAGCCCTTTAAACCCCTTGGTTCCCCTAAGTGGACGAGTAAGGTCTCGTGAAGGTTTGCAGAAGATATATCCACAAAATCTAGAAAAAGGAAAAGGAAAAGAGGAATAGAAATTGAAAAATAGTTTGGATTTACAAACGAAGTGCAAATATGTACAAGGGAGAACTTTATACATATTCTAACTGGCCAAATCACCCATGCAACAAAGACATTAGCCTATATATAAACATAGTGTATATAACAACACTCTCTATCCATATACATGACATCAAAGCATCAACTTTTCACCCCACTGTACATTAAAACCTAGAATCTATCCTAGTGCTTCGTGTGTAAGTGTATCATCATCCTAGGACTTAAGCTCACCAAAATCGAACTCGTTCCCACCTGACTGACACATGCTACATTATTAACTTATTAACAAGAGAAGCAAGCTTTCCCAGTAGCAGTATTGTCTCAAAGGATAACACCCAGTAGCACGTGCCTCAAAGGATAACATCCAGTAGTGTATGCCTCAAAGGGATACTTGTCATTCCAAACTTTATTTTTTTCATTTTTTTCTTTTTTTTTATTGAATGCAGACAAAATTTAAAGTAACCGTGTCGAAAATAGGTGGGAGAGTCAATCACGAAAGACTAAGGTCCTAAGATAATGATTAAGTGTACACAAGAACGAGATTACATAGCCATAACAGACTGTTGGGGTTAGAATTGGGATCAAGAGTGATATACTTAGGACAAAGATCTATCATGAACAACTTACTTAGATACAAGCTAATAGCTAAGGTACAGGGGATCAAAGTCAGTCAAAATAGTACAAGACCCCAAAAGCCAAAAAGAAAAACTGTGCAAAGAAAAGGAAAAATTGAAAAATTAGCACAAAAAATGAAAAATTTGCACAAAAATAAGAATAAAAGGGTAAATGATCCCACCCCCACACCTAAATCTCACAATATCCTCATTGGGAGTTGAGAGTCATCACCAACCATAAAATGCACACAAACAATAAAAAAAAAAAAACAAAATCACACACAAGACACACAAAACAAAACACACACACATACACACAAAAGAACACTAAACCTGCACACATATACACAAGCTAGCAAACTCTCCTAAAAACACTCACCAAATCAAAAACAAGACCACACATATATACAAAACTGACCACCAAAAACAAAGATATACCAATCCCTCAACACCACCAATCACAAAACACAAATATGCACAAAAATACAAAAATGATGATCATAGCCATCAATGGCTCAACAACATCCCAAATTTCACGCCAAGGTGATCACCAATAAAAACACAATCCTAATATCCATAACTAAACAATAGAAAATAAAGAAAATAAAAAGAAAGGAAAAGGGTCAGAATGATTATACCAAGTTGGGTACTGATCATACCCAGACTAAGCCTATCTAAAATGGTGCGATGGGAGGCTCGAGGAGCATCAACCACTCCATATCTCTCAAGATCTAAGTTACCAATTCGAATGCCGTCAAAGCTCGTAGGAGCTTATCAAACACCTGAGCATGCAACTCAGATGAATGTAAGTAAGAGCACATAAATATAAATATACGCCTAATAATAAGTGCTCTCCTAAACTTATCAAATGCATTGGAAAAATCAATAGAATAGTTAAAGGCAATAATCAACATGATTTTTTCCAGGCAAATGCTCTAGGTACAGGATCAAGGGAGGGGTTATACCTTCTAAAGGTACCTAAAGTCTTAGAACAGTCAATCTCATTCCCCTCAAGTATCATATGAGAATCAATAAGTAACATATCACAACACGCAGGGGAAGGGGAGGGTGGTGAACATGAAGAAGAAGCATGGAATATATCAAGAGAGTTGTGGGATATATTATCAATAAAATCAGGACTAGTTGGCCCTGCAGCCACAACATCCACACATGAATTCCCTGTGGGAGCCTCATGAAAATCATGCACCTCAATAGAAACAATTGCCTGACTCAAACCAAGCATCATCCTCATCAACACCAGCGCTAACACCAAAGGTCTCACCTACCTCGAACTCTGACAACTAAGTTAAACGGGAAGGTGTATCAAGAAAAGTCATGATGAGCATAGTGTTGTGCCTAAAAGGACTAGGCGAGGATGGAGCAACAATAGGTAAAGTAGTTAAGGGAGGGCCAATGACTTCCCGTAGTCCGGACTTTAGAGGAGGGAAAGACGCACCATCATCACACAGATTGACATCAAGTCTAGGAGTACTAGAATTAAGGTTAGTCTTGGGTGATAGGTCATACTTGCATTTTATTAGCAAACTCAATTTGTTGCTTATTCATTGTCTCTATCATATTACTAAGTCTAGCAAAGCCCTCATCAGAAATATAATAGGGATAAGAATTACTGGCATGATCAGAACAGTGGCAAATTTTGCACATAGGAGGAGCATAATTAGGGATGCAAGGGGGTGGGATGTATGAATTAGTACAACTAATCTCATATTCATAAGTATCCCGAGCCAACCAATCAAGAAAATCCCAAGCTTCATCAACAATTTTAGGATAAAATTTTCAATACTCTAAAAGAGTACGGGTCTCACAATTCACATCCTCATAAACTGTATTCAAAATTTTCCACTTTTCCAAATAAAAATCACAATGAGTAAGAAAAGTATGTAATCTATCATAGTATCTCCAGAACAATTCATGTTGATATTGAGGAAAGTGGGAAAAAAGACATTTTTTTTTTGAATTTCCAATTTTTTTCTTTTTTTTCAAAATAAAAGCCTAGTCTCGAATGCCCAAGTAAGCTCTAATATTGGAAAGCGCCAACTCTCCGGTAACGGTGCCAAAAATTTGTTAGAAAAAAATAGAGTTTTAATATTTATAAACCCCAGGCGTAAGGTGTATCGTTGAGTACTTGAGGTATCGTCTGTAGGAAATTGTGTTTCCAACTACCAGAACTAACTAAAACATCTCGAGTTAGGCAAAATCAAAGGGGATAGAAAATAGAACTAAACTACTAAAGCAAAAACGAAAGGACTATAATTAGACCTAAGATAGACCAAGTGATCAAGTCAAGTCCAAACCTTCCCAAGTTACGCTAGTATTCAGAGACGGTTGGTTGCATCATTAAAACCACCCAAGCTCTCTCTCAAGGGTCATGAGCTAGTCTAATTGTTCTAACCTCTAATTTTCATGGGATTAATTCAATTAAACTACAAGATTGACAACCCTTAACCTAGCTAGCGACTGAGACAATTTTCATGTTCGAATCCCAACTATTCCTTCTACTCATACTAGAAATTGACCTCATCTCTCAGCACAAGTCAATTGCCCCAAAACACTAATGAAAGCTCTTTCAAGTATTTCATCAAACACTTGATGGGCGTGAAAGAAAACTCTAAATTCTAGGCATAAACAAGTTAGGTCAAGGCCTAAATAGGAATCAATTGGCCATCTCAAGAACAAATCATAACCAAAGATGAAACCTTTAATTCACAAACAAACATTGAAACCAAGGCATAATAATAATCTATTGAACTAGCGAATATAAATTAAAAAGCATGAAATTAAAGAGAAAAGGAGAAGAAGAACTTAGTCTTCAATTGCGAATCCAAAATCTTCTACAATGTATACAAGGACTAACCTAATCTAATCTCCTCCTAAAGGGGTTTGTGGAGGTTAGGATAAACCCTAATTGGTCCTCTCAAGAACCCAGCAAAAAGGCCCCCTCAAAAAGAACGAGAAAGCCCCTTTATAAAGGCTAGGAACCGCTTAAATCGCGACGGCAGGTAGGACGCACGGTCGTGCATCCACGCACTGGTAAGACGCACGGCCGTTCGCCAGCCTGTGCGCAGCTTCTGGTCCTGCAACACGGGTGTGCACTCCTACAGCACGACCGTGTGCTTCCTGCAGCTCTCACTTGTGCTCCTGAGGCTTCGTTGGACCTCTATGCGTCCTTCAAATCGCTCCTAAGGTCTTCTTTCTATCAAAACCCGAGAATTTCTTCTGAAAGTAAAACAAAACACATTATAAGAAAAATTGAATCAAAGGAAGTGAATTTGACTCTTTTTCATCTAAACTTAACATGAAAACACCGAGAAAAATGAGTCAAATAAAGGCTAAAATGGGGTCAAAAATAGCTGCAATAATATCCTTATCTCTAAATTACTTCTTAATAGAACAGATTTTTTAAATTTATTAGTCAATTTCTTTTTGAAAAAGAAAATAAAATTGATGTCATATGCATAAATTAACTTTATTTGTGATAAAAAAAAAAAAAAAACTTCATTGATAAGATTTTACTTTCTTACTAATTCAACATAACTTGTATTCATTGTCTATCTTATTCCTTTTCAATTTGTACTTATGTAAATATTGCTAACATTTTATAGCGTTATTTTGTTATTTCTTAGATCATTTTGGTTTATAAATTGAAACTGAGATTATCAATCCTAGAGCTTATTGTCTAGGTAATCGCGAGGGGTACTGAATAATCTAAAGTATAAATATCAACCGTTCATAAAGGTGCATAGTGAAGGAGTTGAATAAGCTTGATATAATATACTAGAGAACACCAAAAAGTACAGTACTTGGCTAAAAAATGCAAATAATGAAAAAGATAATGCAACTTCATTGGTTTGTTTTTGTCTTAAAAAAATAAAAATAATGGAAAGACCTCTATTCTTGTTAATCCTTAAAATCTAATTGGGTTCGAATGCTATTAGGATAAGTCTTCAAGTAACACTTTATCATACTCTTCGCTCTTTCTATTTTATAAAAACAATATTATATAAATATAATGTAATGGCATATAATGAAATTGGTTTAAACGCTTCGACAAATGTGTCATTTTTATTTTTAAAAAAAACTCTTTTGAAAAGGTTAATGAAAACAACCTTTTCAAACAAAGTTGTTTGGGGACAAATAGCTATTTCAAACAGCCGTTAACCAAACACCTATTTAGATGACTTGATCAAAACAGCTAAAACACCCTGAAATAGCTCTTACATACGATATAACAAGATTTAAGTAGTTAAAGAACAACTAGAATATTCATAAAAAATAATTGACAAAAATAATTGTTAATGTTCAGTGTCAATGTTGGCCTTTTTCCAGAAAAGCCAAAATTAATATGTTTTTAAGCAATAATTATTAATACAAAAAAAAAAAAAGGAATGGAAATAGGTTTGGATTTATGTATGTGCGCCACTAAATATGACATGTTATTCTTACATATACACTTGTGAGTGTATATACACATACATATATATATATATATATATATATAT
>JAKOGI010000729.1:0-280000 GCA_029747015.1 Carnegiea gigantea
TATATATATATATGTATGTGCATCTGTGTGTGTGGGTGTGTGATTTTTGCAAAGAGTAAGTTTTACCACAATCGCACAATTTTGAATCGTGGTAGTTAAGGGTCGATCCACTGGGATGGGCATGAAATTAGGTGATTATAAAACTAAATGTGATGGAATTGAATTAAACTGCATTCACTAATTGCTGTTTACGTGCTAAGGTTCAGTGAATTGGTGGCCATACATTCCAAAACATTAAGCTTCATAGCCCTTGATGTTTTTCTTTCATCTATCTGATATGTACTTCTCAGGAATTTTTTTAACACAAAACATATTGAACATCTTTAGGGTATGAAAGCACAAAATTCCGATCTCTTCCAAATTTTTTGCATGTGCAAGAAGCTTCTTGAGCTAACCAATTAATGGTGACAAGGTGGCAAAACTCATCGACATTGTCCTGCCGAACTTTATATAGCACACATGAAGCGGTCTCTTGAACCTTCTCCTGGGCACAAGTTGTCCCTTTTTTGCACTCTTCTTGAAAAATATGATAAAGTTCAACACTGTATACCTCTGTTGCATGATTCAATATACCTAGATTTGCAAAACATGTTTCCGGCCTTCCATCCCAAGAGAAATAGTCATTTCCGTTCCCCTTACTCCTCCATTCAGCGACAACATCGAGGAAGCTCTCATAAAATTCACACAAGTTAGTGGTTGCTTGAAGTCTCAAGAGATTGAACGGCTGGTTGATTTAGCCCTTTGTGAAGACAAAATTCCCGCAAAAAAGTAATCTATGCTGAATACAGGGCACCAATGCTCCCCCCTCTTGTAACGCTTTTTTAACCAATCATTCTCAACACGTTTATATCTTATAATCAATCTAGTAAAATACAAAGAAAAAGATATTGTCAGTGAATCTTTTACCTATTACAGTGAATCTTTGTTAATTTGCAGTGAATCTTTCATTTATTGCATAGCATATTTTTCCGCATTACGAAAGCAAAGTTAAATATTAAAGGAAACTGACTTGGTCCAACGATGATTGATATCTGGTTCAGTATCACAATGCATGAGAATCTTCTTGAATTTTTCAACAAATTGATGTTGGCTTCTAAACATTCTGATATGAATTTTGGAATTTTCAATAATATGCAATATACACAATCTATGCTTTGCTTGTGGAAAGACTATCTTGAGAGCAGCTGCAATTGAAGCTGCTTGGTCTGTCATGATGGTCCTTGGATGCTTTCCATCCATTGCTGTCAAGAAAGTCCGGAAAATCCATATGAATGATTCTATTCTTTCATTCAAAATAAACCCACATCCAAGCATTGCATTCTTGTTATAATGATTCATGCCAACAAAGGGTGCACAAATCATGTTGCATTTGTTGGTCCTGTAAGTGGTATCAAATATAACGATGTCTCCAAAGAGATCATAATCATCTTTCATTATGTTATCTCTCTAAAAAATGATAGTGAGACTCGCTCCTTCATCAAACTCAAAAGCGAAGTAAAAGTTTTGATCTTTATGTTTCCTTTGATTCAGCTTCCCCATTAAAGTGTTACTATCAGTGCCATCTAAATCCTTCCTTTTATCATAGGAAAGAGCATTATATGCATCCTTGTTTGTGAACCCAAGGGCTACTGAACCACCTACCTCCTTCGTCAACATTCTCATAGCATTGGACACTTTGATTCTACGTGATTGCATAAGTTTCAGTAGTACCAATTTTTCTTTTGTGATTGTTCATTGAGATTTCAAAAGATGCAATTTGCTGAGATCATAAAATGGATGGTTATGGACCTTATCATGCCTTGTAACTGTCCACACACCATTTCTATCTATTGAAAATTGAACCATTGCTTTGCAACCAACTCGAATTACTTTTTTGCTATATGACCTTCGGTCGATATGTTCTTCATTTTTATTGGTAGCATTTCTCTTCGTACCTTGCTTTGAACAACAATATCTCTTCATTGTTATACCACTTCCATCAACTGTAGTCCTTTGTGAATCCCTACGAATGCTGAAACCCACTCTCAGACCATAAGTGTCATATAAATTATATGCTTCTTGCTCAGATTTGACACTTTTGTCCAATCAACTCAAGTTCATCATTCTCAATATATGCTTGTCCGATGGGTTCTTGATGCTGATGAACTGCAATGTAAGTAGTCAATAGTTTCACAAGTTATTATATTTATCAATGTATTTGGAGGATAGATAGTAGCTGAAACAAGGAAAAAAAAAATTGATGCTGCAATGCATTGGATCAACAAAAGATTCACTGTAATTAACAAAAGATTCACTGCAATAGGTAAAAGGTACACTAACTGAAAAAGTATTTGTTACTACAATTATATATGAGTTCTATGACTACCTTTTGCCATGAGTTATAGTGTGTACAACACCATATTCTTGGAAGTATAAATCATATGTATCTATCACTACATGAGCTCTATAACAATTACTTTAACAAGTCAGTAGCTACATGACATTGCACTGAATTTTGGAAGTATAATTCATACATACCTATCACTTGGGGACCATATTCTTGTTCATTGGGATCTTGACTTTGGGGACCTGCAATACAAGAATAATGTCAGTAACTATTATGTTCATTTATGTATAGTTATTCTATGAACAACAGAATTTGAGACTGTTAACAGTTCATATTTTTTTGTGTATCTTTCTAAAAATGCAGTGAAACCTTTATATACTGCAGTGAATCTTTTGCATAAATAAGTCTACCTTCTTTGTCAACTTATGTGCAACGATTTTGTTATTACAATCCTGCCCTTGGGGAATTTTCTCGAACACCTCATGTGCAACGATGTTTGACTTTAAAAGTTACACTAGGTAACTATACTTTGCATTGAAAATTGATATATAATTGTTTGTTTGAGGAATCTTATCAACCATACCTCCAGCCTGAACTCCTAGCATCTATAACTCTTCAATGAGCAATTCTTCTGCTTCAGGTACAATTTATTCCTCAAAATCCATTGATTTTGTTGATTTATATTGCTAATTTTTAGGATAGATCATGTATTTTACTGATTTGTATTGCTGATATTCTTGCTTAAAATTTTCTTGATCAAAATTCAAATATTCAGTGTCTTTTGCTTATTTTGCCTTTCGTGTGTTTCTCGCTGTATATGTTTGTCTAGTGGGCCGTCCAAATGCAAAGAGAAAGCTGGGCTCAAATTTGTATATGCAGACTGCTGAGAATGATTCTTGCGGACCCAATTTAATAAGATCCCTCGTGTATATAGGTGTGTATATTTCTATGGTATATAGGTATGTACCATAGACTAATTGGGAACAATTGGTATAAACAATCCAAGTTAACCCACGCAAGATGAGATCTGCCACCTCAACAACTCAAATTGTCCTACTTTGGTACTTGGGTTGAGTGAAGCCATGGCTAGATCGACCACTTAATTGGTCTAAACCAGGTCTCTGGTACTATATTAATAACAATCTTTGAAAAAATCCTAGAATATTACCACGACAGCGATTTGTGGGATTCAGTATCATCATTGCCATAAAATTATCTACTTATTAAATTTAAACTCTCGATTTTAAAAAAAAAACACTTTATAACTGCCAGCTATCTCTAAGGAAAAATACTTCTTTATTTTTATTTATTTTTTTAAAAACAAACCTTATGAGAGTTAACTACCTTATCCACATATTTTCGATTATATGAAGGATAGATGATAATCCTACTTCCCACAATTTCAATTATGCATGATGTCTATCCTAATATTATTACGTGATCCCCCCCCAATTGGGTCGCCACTCATCTCTCCCCCTTCGTAGTTTAATCGACTTTCCATCTTGAAATTCTTGGTGTACTTTCATTCCCTTCCATTTCCATATTGCGAAATTAGATTGCAAAATTCTACACGGTTTTTGGGACGAAATTCTATAAAATCAAAGATTTACATTGAGTCCCATTGTGTCCAAAGGAAGAACATGAGGAATAGTAGTGAATTAAAATTTGAATTTTAATAATTAAGTCTTATTGTGTCCCATTTATTTTATTTTACGGTTTCTTGATATTTTGAGTTACTTGGATTAGGAATTCTTTGAGTTCTGAATCAATATTATCCGTTCCATGAAGCATTTTTTGCCGGTCTAATTTTGGGTATACTATCTATTGTCAATCCGGAGTTATTTTTGTTTGTTTAGGGTTTTAAGTATATTTGAATGTTGAATTTTGTTTGCTCATTATAGGAACAGTTATGCTTACAATCTTATAATTTATAAATTATAGCAATACAGGGAGGAGCCATAATTGCAATTGTGGAAGAGTTACCATTTTCAAGTTAATTATATTATTCTACAATTTTTCAAAATATTGCTGCACATTTTCTTTTTTTTTTCTTTTGGGTGCTATATTTAATTTAGTTTTATCTTGCTTTACTTCCTTTTCTTTCTTTATTTAAGAATTTGACATACTAAGCTTTGAGATTGTTTTGGTCTGTGGATTTAGTTGAAACATTTTTGTGCTATAATTCAAACTTTTAAGATTGTGTTTGTGCATTCATTTCGAAAGGATGAACTGGACCATTTACATAGCCGAACGGGTCTCTATCAGTTATGCATGTACTTGAATCAACAGTATGTTTTGTGATTCGTAAGTGTTTCTTCTTTCCCCTTGTTTTTTTGTTTGGATGCATGGAGTATGGAGAGATGTTATTTTAATTTATATCCGTTATGTTCATTTATGAGGAGTTTAGCCATTTGTGTTTGATTGATTGATTGATTCCTGTTTATGACGATCTATTACCACCTTTTTGCGATTCGTAAGATTTTTTAATTTTAATTTTTTTTTGTTTCAGGGGTTGTTTTGGTTTTTAACTTTTACGTTCGTTATACTAGTTTGTTAGGATTTTGACTATGACAGTTTGCTTTGAAATCTTTATCTTACAAATGCTAGAATGGGTGAAATGCTAAGAATTCAGGAAATAGGAAATCCTGCATTTCTATGCATTTCCGCCCAAATCACACATCTGACCCATTTTGAATTTAAAAAAAAGCCCCCAAAATATTGAAAATATTGAAAATAACTCCTCGCGGATCTACTAACCCGGCCCCCTGAACCGTCCTCTAATTAACTTCCACTCCTCTGCATGATTTCATCAACCACCCAGCCCACCCCGATTCTCAAATCCTCCATAGCTTCCTTTCTACTTTCCTCTGATTTGTAGAGTACAATTGCAAATTGAAGATAGAGAAGACGAAGTGAGAAGAGCTTTCAAGGTATGCATAAAAACATCATCAATTGCAATTTGCAAATGGGGTAATTAGGGTTCTTAAGTTGGGGAACCCTATATTTATTAGTAATGTTACATTGACTCATCCGAGAGTCATTTGCGGAATTTGTTCTGGAATTGTTCAGATTCACATGAAAAACTCATCTTAATTAGTGAGAACTCTTTTCCACAACATTGTTCGATTATGATTTTTCTCGGCAAGCTTCCCCTGCCAATTCTCAAGTGTTGGGCATTGAGAGGTGGTCACATGTGGAATAGAGAGAGAAAGGAAGTGCATGGGGCTGTAGTGGAGTAGAGAGAGAAAGGAAGTGCATGGGGTGGTAATGTGAGAAGTTGAGGCTATAGGGATTGAGTTGCCGATGGACGTTTGCATTTGGCTCCATAAATGTGTTTTTTTGGTAGTCTTTAATCTTTATCTCTGCCTCTGGTTTATGTCTTTTATTAAATAATATTAATTTTTTTTTGGCTTGAAAGTTTCTTTCTTTCTTAGTCTTACTCTTAGATTTTACATGTAGCTTTCGTTTACTGTATTGTTGTTATTTTAGGTTGGCTTTTTGGATCAATTTGCAGATGTGGATATGTTGAAATGTCATAACAGGTAAGAAAATCGAACCCTGCCCCCCTTTGGTGTTGATATTTGTTGATTTTTTTCCTTATTAATTGGCTTGAATACTTCGAACCCCTGTTTTATATATATATATATATATATATATATATATATATATATATATATTGACTACAATACCCAGAAGCATCTCAAGTGTTGGGAGTAGGATATAAAGCTCTACTTCCTTGCATTTCAAAGTTTTGAGTTCTCAGTTGATAGTGTTTCTTTCCGTATGTGTGCATAATGGGGGGTTCGGCGATAGAATTTAGCTGCTGATTGCCATGCCTTTCTCATTACTATTTAATTATGTTTTAATTTTGTTATATTTTGGGCTACTTTTTATGGTTTAGTTGATATGTTGCTCTACATGTAGATATGCTGATTATGCTATTTCCATATTTGCTAAGTTGACCTTCAGTTTGTATTAAATGAAGGCAACTTTAGTTCCTCTTCTTCACAGGGAGAAGACAAAAAATTTCTCACTCTGCTTAATTTCATTTATATAGGGCTATATCACTTGATTCAGTTTATATTAAATGAAGGCAACTTCAGTTCCTCTTCTCGACAGGGGAAAAAAAATAGGACTGTGATTAATTTCAATTATATAGGACTATAATTAGATATATCAGTTTCTCTTCCTTGATAGGTATCCGTTTGTTTGTCAATCTTATGCAGTCAAGAGATGGAGATGGTGAAGGAAACCTGTGTTCATTGTGAGATTTAGAATAAACTTCCATCTCAGGAACGAAGAAAGAAGCCTCTTGGAAATGTGATAGGGTCCTTCTTGCAAGGGCTTCTCCACTCTTTGTTCCCTTCTTGCCTTATTAACAACGTATCAAATTTGAATTTATGGTCAATGCAAATAATTTTCCATTTAAATATGCCCATTGGTGTGTTTTGCTTCTTTTGATGACCAGTAATGGGTGGCTAAAAGAAATTGATAGTCACATGAAATTGCAATTTGAAGCATGGTATAGCGATATGTCAATGGTATTTTTCAACCAAAAACTAGATAATAGTGGTTCACTCTTCTCATACCCTTCAACTCCCTCTCTTAAAAGTTAAAACGCAAGATAATCTATATCTTTGTATTTTTGGCAAGATAAAGTCTACATCTGTAAAATTAAAATTCGTAGGTGGTAGTCTGCAATTGGTAAATGTCTTGGGAAACTATTACCAACGATCTAAATATAGTCCCATTTACATTGGCTTATGTGTCTCATGTGAAAAAAAAAAAAATCAAAAAATTTGGACACTTGGTGCAGGGTAGAGACATTCATCAAATGAATTAAAAAATGTTTTCACCAAAAGCTGCGTTGATGTTGTATTTTTCAAAGAGTTCAGAGAAGACACCATCAAATTGTCGTTAATATTGCATTTTTCAAAAGTCTGCGTTGCGTGACATTTGGTGTAGTTGCTCAGTATGAAAGAGGCGTTATTGCAGCTATACAGTTGGTCGTTGGCTCCTTTGATGTTATGATAGCTAAAGCAAAGACCCTTAGATGGGTGTTCAAGCGACTACACATCAGACATGGGCTTCCTGGGAGGGATGTTCTAGATGAATTCCTTTAATATATGAAAAGTTTTGTTCATGACTAATGGTGCTAAAGTTTATAGTTCTGTTCATAATGTGTTTGGCTTGAATGTTGTCATTTTGGTTCGAATATTGTTATTTGGTTAGATAGTCTAAGAATATCAAATTCCTATAGCGGTGATTGGATCAATATGAGGACTTTGTATCGATAATCTGTTATATACATCACTATATGCAAGTGATTCTCCTTTTGTTCTTCAACCCCCTGTGTAAAGTTCACATTTTAAGTTTAAATAGTTGTTCATAAGTAATTATTTTCTAAGGTCTTTTTTTGGAGGGGAGTACAAAGATTAATGTAAATATTCATTTGGAAAGTCAGGGATGATTATGCAATTTAAATATTTGTTGGTAAATATTCATTCCTAAATATTTGTTTACCTAATAGGAATAATTCATTGCTCTTTTGATTGTGTATGGGATACAAAGATTAATGTAGGCGAGATCGAATCAAGTTTTTGACAAATAGTTTCTGCAGTTAGCTCTTATCACATTACCTTCATTTTAGGCAAGTTGCTCAAACAAACACACTGATGAGACAATTAATGTATTTACATCAGAAAATTGGATTGCAAGTAACATAATTTAAAAAGTACCGGACACCTGGTAATGTTATTGGTACATAAGGTTCACACAGTCAAGTTGGCTATCTAAATTTATGCATACATTTCTTCTGTATTCTTTACAATGTTCTCATTCCCTGTTGTTCTATAGATGTCATAGGGATGGTAGTAGCTATATATCATTTGGAAAGGACTAGAGATAGAGGCACTGCACGGCAGGAATTATTACTTTATGACATACAGTATGTATTATGATTGGTTAAGATTTGTAAAGATTTATTGTTACGTTTCAATTGCATAAAGATTAGTACATATGATACATCTATGCAGTATACACCCATTGAGACTGACTTTATGGGGAGATTTTGCGGAAGTTGAGGGCACCTATATTCAGCAACATTTGACTGCTGAAATATACTTCTTGCTTCCAGAGTGCACATTAGGAATTATGAAGGTAACTTTATGTCCACTTGATATAATGTCATTCACAAAACTGTCTAATTTCCATAACTATGATTGTATATTTCAGTAATACATTTTCTCTCCTGTAATATAACTGTAGAAATATCAGTTTCTACTTTGCCCATTAGTAGATTACTAATAAACCCAGATATTAAAGCAACAGAAGACTTTGAAGGATGATATACACAACATATTATATTAATTTAGATTTTCTAATTCTATACACCTTATATACACTTCACCTCACACGTGTTACTTTTTATGCATGTCTTAGGTACTCTGGCACTTCAGGTGTGATGAAGCATTTCGATTTCATGCGTATGAGAACATTATGTATGTGCCATCTAGAGAAATTGTTTGCAACTGAACGGATTAGATTATATGAATATGCTACTGAGCCAAATGTAAGCTAAGCTTTTATTCAACAACTGTTCCTTATGCTTACATACATTCATTCAATATCACATAATTTTCATATTTTATTAGATCCAGGTTAGATATTTTCGAATTTTTGCATATGTTACTGAAATCCACCCGCTGCTTTACGACGCTTGCACTAATTGCAACAAAATTGTCCACACTTATGTATTCGCACTTAATGTACCGTACTGCACATGTCGATCACCAAGTTTGACTCAGAACAGGTATGCTTCTATGATTCTCTATTGTTTCATAGTTTGTTTTGCTTTCCCAAATTTTTGTTTGCATTAGTGTAACCATCCCTTTTTAATTCAAAAATACAGGTTCTTCTTCAGAGTTGTATTATAAGATATTACAAGTTGTAAAGAGTTCACTGTTCTTCATGAGGATACTCGAATTCTTTTACATACAACCGCTACACAGTTGGATATGTATGCAGCGCAGGTATTCTCATTATCACTCCTTGTCATGTTCACCCAAGTTATTGTTCCACCGTTGTCTAACCTATGTTACTATTGTCCACAGCCATATGGTCATCTATCCTTTACGCGATTATAGATGATTACATAGGAAAACCTTAGGTTTTCATTCTAGAGCCTCCATGACGGCATGAAGTAGAAGCTCCTATCGCTTTTATTGTGCCAGTCAATTGGGAGGAAGAGGTCCATTACATACGATATACTAATATTAGGTACACCAGGTAGGTACAAGAGAAGGAGGTGGATTCTTCATCGCTGGCGTCATTGCTTAATTTATCATCATCCCATTTAACATGCTTTGTACCAATTACTATCTAATATGTCAATGATACTTATATGAACTTCTTCCACAGTGATATAGTTTTCAATTGTTAATCATATTGTTTATGCACGAAGTTGCTGTATATTTATTTTTTTCATTGGGTTTTCATTCTCTTCACTGACTTATAGTGTTAATTATGTCCACACCAACTATCTATTTATTTTTTGATAACATATATAGCCATCAATTGTCCATTTAAACATGCACCGTGCTTTTACATGGGCCCAGACTAGTTCTAATAAAATATGGAGTCTCTCTATCTCCTCCTCATCACTTGGGTTTTTATTTGTTGATAATTCAATAATTAGTCCATGAATCTGGATAAAATGATCATTACGGGTTTCTGTTATTGATTATTTTTTATTTCTGATAATTGGTTTATGATTTTGGGTTTTGGTTATTTTTCAACTTCACATTTAGATCTATTTTGTTCATGTGGCTATTGGTTCATCATAAGTGATCCGCGATTTTGCTTCATGTTTCTATTTTTTTTTATTTAGGTATAACTTTTTCACTGATAATTGATTTGTCATTCTTCATTTTTTCTAATTTCGGATCTTAGATTCTCACCTCAAATTATTAATACTCGGTTTGTGATAGAATTGGGGATAGGAAGTTGTTTTTGTATATTCCTCGTAATGGCCCAACCATCTAGAGTTTGGATATTGCCTGTTTGTTCATACGGCTTTATGAATGGCAGGTTGTGTGGGAACAATCCAATGAATTCAGACACTTTGAGGCACTTTATTCTTTTTTCCCCCTTCTAATTAATCTACTGTGGTACAATTTTTTTTTTTCCCTAGTAAAAATACTCCACTATTACTCATGGAACATTGGATGGGTTAGTTACCTAATTTATCTTCTTCCAGTCAACCAAAATGAAATCTTCTACTTCCCCTCCAATACTCTCCCCAAAAAATAAAGAAAAACTAAAGGAAAAAAAGAATTTCACTGTCTCTTCTTAGTTGGTTTGCTTATTTAGTTTCGTTGCATTTTAAAAGTATATATATATTCATGGTTCTATATGACAATAAGTCAAATTGACAAGATGGTGACGGTATTATTGTCCAAGCAAACCGTAGCAGGAAACTGAAGGGGTGTTCAATGGCACCAGCATAAGATAACGTCCATTACTTTGGCCGGGATCTATTTAGCAGGGGTTTGTATTTATTGCAATTACAAATTTGGAACAATCATTGTGTCTAATTATGTTTGAGCTAGGACTATGTTAGCGTATGATTTTAATTTACTTATTAATAATGTATAGAAATTGTCAAAATTAGTTTGTTATTGGATTTGATTCTAATTTAAATGTATGGAAGTAATTCAATATATTTCATTTTTTTTCCCCTTTGTTATGATGTCAATTAGTTAATAACATATTCAGGGTTGGAGATCAAGCATAGCCGTACTTTTGCCTATTGTGCCTGTGATTTCAGTACATTTTGAGTCTACATATTTGTAATTATATGTTCTTGATAAATTATTCAATTGTTAGCCCTGTTTGGCAAAACTAGCTATTTATGTAGCAGATAGCAGTTCTAGTAGCGTATAGTTGTTTAGATAGCAGATAGCGTTTCTAATTTAACTGTTAGCGTATAACTGTTTAGATTTTAGTGTGCACACCCCTATCAGAACCGCTACATATTTGTAACTAATTAATTTATTAACTTGGTCAAAACACTAAATGCTATCCAAAACGCTGTTGTCGAACACGGCCATTATCTGACCAACAGCAAATCTTCCATTTGTAAAAAAATTATTACTTCCATGGCATGACTATTTTGATTTTAGTAACCCTTTATCAAGGTATCTCCTCCATATAACTTTATGATTGGAAGTACAATTTTGGGATTAAAATTTTTAAGGTGATATGGATTCATGATATTTATTTGAACATTTTCGATATTTATTTTTTACTTACAAGCTACATATTTCAATTTTATTGATGGAATGATAGAATTGGGAATTCTTATACATAGGTCAACATAAAATTGGTTAGTTTTTGCATGGTTTGATTTTTTGATTTGGAGTATTCAATTATATGGGTGTTGTATCATGTGATTCTAAAAAGGGTCAAATGATTGATGAGGAACTTGACACTACCGTAGAGGCCACAGTAGTGGACAAATTAGAAGATTTCACATTATTGACTTTCCATCAATGATCCTACAAAATTATCAGCGATAACATTGTACAGAAAGAGTGGTTTTATGGTTTCATAGGCAGCAATGACATCTTTGTCTGTTTTTTTTTTTTTTTAAAAAAACAATGCTTAACTTTATTACAAGTTTACAGTGATGGTATTTGTATTATTTTTCAGTTCTAATTATCAGTGGTGCAGCTATCCTTTTAGCAAATAATTAACCGTTATTATCCTTTCAATTCTAAACGAAATTAAGTCACAATGTTAGCTTATTTTAGAAGTTCTTTCACTAATAAAATGCACCGTGCAACATAGGAGACGGACTATACTAGTTTTTATAAGTTGGATCTTTGGATTTAGAACCGCTATGAGGAAGGAAAAAGTTGGCGTCATAAGCAGCTCATACATAGATCCAAAAAAGAAAAAGAAAGAAAAAGTCGTGGATGGAGACTATGCTATTGAGGTTTTGGTTTCAAATTTTGCCTAAATTAGTCTATATGTGCCTCTTTGCATGCATATCGAAAAAATGAAAGGAATTTGTAAAATTTTAGCCTACAGTGACTAGGAATGGAGATATTGAATATGTTACGTGAGATATTCGAGCGTGAAAGTGAAGGTTGTTCTGTATTTATAAAATTAAAATACTTGATACATATAAGTTTACGAGTCATTCCATTATTGTCAATTGATTTTGGATTAGCTCATTTAAACTTACATGCATGACTCTTTGTTTACGATACCATTGATATAAAAAACTTGGCTAGCCCATAATTACATGAACATAATGGGTACGCAATTGTAGACAGATAGGCAGCATTGATGGTTCCAAGTCTTCAACTCAAGTAGCAGAAGCTTTTTGTTTTACGAAGTTAGACAGATAGCTTCAAGGATGGAACCAGATATTGTACCAGAGGGTTATAAGGGCTTGTTTGTTTTCAGGATTTTGTACTTGCTACCTGCTCCAACCAACTCGAAACTGCTCCAATCTGCTAATTGTTAGTCAAACCTACTTTAACCTGCTCAAACTTGCTCCAACCTGCTCTAACATGCTTCAATCGGCTGTAACCCGCTCTTACGTGCTCCAACCTCATCGAGAGAATGTTTGGAGTATTAAAGAACATTTGGAAGATCCTAAAAGATAGAATGCCTCAAGTGAATATAGGGAACGACAAATTGATATAATTATATCATGTTGCGCATTACACAACTTTACCCGAATGCATGAAAAAAGGATACCAATTTTACCAAGGCCAGCAAACATTACAACCATCCCCAACATTGTGTTGTATGACGCACGAAACAAGCAAGCAATGAATGAATATAGAGATGCAATAGCTAATATGATTTCAACGTCTAGAAACAATCATTACAATATATGCTAGTTTTAGTTATAAAGAAAAGCATATGATTATCATAGACTAACATTTGGTAAGGTATTACGATGACATTTAACTTTTCTGTTGCATTATGTTCATAAATCTACTATACAATAATTGTTACAAAAATGTGATGTATTTAATGTAAATTATCATCGATAATCATAACATTAAAAGAATCACAACAAAAACGCTCCAAAACGCTCCAACCTACTTCCAACATGCTTCAACCTGCTCCTTCGTGCTCCTACCCGCTCCTACTTACTAACTGCTAGTCAAACCTGCTTCAAACTGCTTCAACCTGCTCCTGCCTACTCCAACTGCTTCCAAAATGTTGAAAACGAACAGGCCCTCAGTGACTTAGACCTGAAGGTACTCTGCAGTGGACCAAATTGCTCTGGGCCAGATGAATATAATATCCCAAAAGCTAATACCTTAGCTGGCTTGGAGTACTTGACAGGCTCAAGGTAAGAGATTGCTTGGTGAAATGGAATATTTTGCAACAATCTATTGCAAAGCATAGGAAATAGACTGCACCTGCAAATGCCTGTCTGTTATCTCCATTTAACCACTTTGAAACAAGTATTATTATTATTTTTTGATAGTATTGAAACATGTAATATGGATAGAAAGGAATAGGACACATGGATAAAGGAAAAGGAGGCTCATATATTGGAGAAAGAATTCATTTTTCAGGTTAGGAATCAAGTCATGTGTGGAGTTCCGGAAAAATTTTGAAGTATAGCAGTATATTATTGTGCAGATAAGATGTTAGTAGACTTGGGTATGTCCAAGTATACGTTGCAAAGTTTTAAAGTTTTGAAACTATGGCCCCATTTTTTTCCTGGGTAAATCTTCCCACTCCTCTCTTTCTCACTCGTTCGCTTTAGTAATAGAGGTGAGGTGATAATAAGGTTGTTAGAATCATGAGTTGCTTGGAATTAAAATTGTAGAATAGGATTGAAGACTATAAGATTTTATCATCTGTTTGGAAAAGTGATAGTTTTAGGAGACTAAAAATCTTAATAAATGTTCATAATTATTATAGAGATTCAACTTTGACTATGTCATGTAGATAATTTTGGCACATAATCGATATTGTTGTAATGAATTCTCGAATATATTCATGAACGAGCATATACCAAGGTTGTTCTAGGATCGTGGGTCGTTATGTTGGGTTGTGGATTTGCTTTATAATCCTAGAAAGTATCATTTAGTTTAAGTTAGGATCTTAAGATCCTAATAAGAATTCTATCCAATGGGAGTTGGATATCAACGGAGGATTGTTGAATCATAAAATTATAGGAGTGTAGGATTGGAGCGATAGTTTAATAACCATGACTCTGAGGTGTTGTAAAGGCAGCATGAGATGGTTTAAATATGTCCAGGACAAAGTTGATAATCAGATTGTTTAAATGCGATTCAAGGACTGATTCACATACCGTGGCAATTACAGATCGACTTTGATACATGATGTCAGAGCAATGCTTCATAACTTTGCTAATATCTTATTCATGCATATATTTCATAAAACCAATTTGGCCGCAGACTGGATGGTGAAATAAGGTTGTTGTTACGTATTTGTTGTTTTTTAATCCCCTCATTGTGGGGATTTTCTTTTCATTCATACTAGTCTGGATCGGTACTTTGCACGAAACATGCTACAAATAGACAGTTTGAATACACACATATATATATGTACGTGTATACATATATATATATATATATATATATATATATATATATATATATATATATATATATATATATATATATATATTTACACACCCATACGCGTTGAGCACGCACACACACACATATATATACACATATACATACATACATATGTACGTACGTATATATATGTGTGTGTGTGTGTGTGTGTGTGCGCGCACGCGCGTGCGCGTGTGTGTTTACACACACACACACACACACACACACACACATATATATATATCTACTAGGGCATGTTCTATTTCGTGATAAGATATATATGTAATCTGTAAGAAAATGTAAGGAGTTGTAAGCCTGTAAGAAGATTTAAGCAGCTGTAAGGATAGATGTAAGGAGCTGTTGAATTATTGAAGAGTTGTGTCGTATAATTTGTGACAAATATGATATATTAGTCATATTTACGGCTAAAATTTAATACCAGCAGTAAACAAAATATTTCTTAATATAATTGAAACGATATATAGTTGTTTTGCAATGAACGTTTTGGATGAAAAATAATAATATTAAAATAATAAACTTATTGAAAATAAACGATTAATTAAGTTAACTACACAACTCAAAATGTACAATCAAGAGTACTTAACACTGAAAAATCGTTAAGCATACCTTCTATGTTGTAATAATATTCCATTGGGCAATAACTCTTTTATTCCTTAAATATATTATGTTTGACAAATCATTATATCTAATGTACTTTCAAAATTCAATACTTAAATATTAAACATGAAAGACATAATATAATTATAGTTATATTGGACAACGAAGCCACAAGGCTTTATAAATTTATCCAGTTTTTTTATGTAATGTTGTATTGCTAATTTGATTGCATCCATATTCAATCCTAGTAAGTGAATTAAATGGATTTATTTTTATTTTCTTTTGATTTTACTTTTTTTTGGCTTTCTTTTGTATTTTTATGTTTGATTTCCTTTTTTTGGCGGAGATGGAAAGGGTTTGATTTTACAAATATACTAAATTTTCTATATCAAAATTTAATATTTAAATATTAAACATGAAAGACATGATGTAATTATAGTTATATTGGATGGTGAAATCACAATATTTTATAAATTTGTCCATTTTTATGTACACGATGTTGTATTGCTAATCATCCATAAAATTGAAACAGTATCCGAGCATGTACATTAAAACAGGGAGATTTCAATCAAAAATGCATAAATCACAAGATACACGTCAGAAATTCATGAAAATTTACAAAAAATATCCAAGTATCATAGATAATATACAGTAAAATTTTTACAATTTTTCTCCGAGCAAATAACTCCTAGTAATTGAAATAGTAGATGAAATCATGCGCTAAAATAGGGCAATTCCAATAAAAAGTTCATAACTCACAAATTAAACATTCAAAATATCTAAAAATTTACAAAACATTTTCAAATAACATGTAGATTCTATAGTAAAAGTTTTATAATTTTTTTCAGCCTGATAACTCACAATAATCGAAATAGCCTAAAACCATTAATATTCTTTTAAAAGCAAAATAAATCAATATACTTTAATAAGCAAAAAAAAAATCCTAAAACTAGTGACCCACTATGCAAATGCTAGAGGGTCTAGACTGTGCAATTTTTGGAAGGTTTGGACCCTATCAAATTAGGCAATTTGTTACCCGTGCTTTGTACGAATTTAGAAAAGTATTAATATTCTTTGTCACAAAGAAACATAAAACTATTAATATTCTTTAAAAAGGAAAAAAAAACTTTGGAAGGTCTATTTTATGAATAGCATAAGATCTAGAAAACTAACAAAAAATGAATAAAGTTGCCAACAAAATCCTACAATTTTATTTCTTGTTATTAAAAACAACAAAAAAAAAACCATATAGCAAAGCAATTGTAATTTATGAAGTTTTGAAATTTATTTAAATATAATCAAAATTGAATTAACAGTTGAGATTAAGAGAGAGATTGCATCTAATGATCTAGAAACTCTAATTTATGAGAATTTAGAAAAACCTTATATCATCACAACATTGCTATTATATAATAATACAGATTGATGATAATTTAGAAAAAAATCCTTGTGAGAAGGATGTCTAAATTTGATTGTACTTACCCTTTTAAAAGGGTACTTCCATTTGTTATCCTCGTACTTCATCGTTTCCATTGGGTCTGATTTTTAAATTTAAAATCCAAGTGATGTCATTCTATTGATGACATATCCATATATTATGTATATATTGCTAAAACTATTAAATTTTAATTTGAATCACAATAATACCCATGCATCTGTTACTAACGCTGCACGAGGGACTAGAGCTTATATTTGGTAAGGTAGGGTTCGCGGGGAGGGGAGTGGAGGCGAGATTGGGGTTCTAGTGCCTTACAAATAACCAAGTTAAGAGAGATTAGGTTTGTTGGGAGAAAGAAGGCAAGATGGGTAATCATACAGTGCTTCTTTCTAGAGGTTAGAACTCACTTCTTGTTGCTTCGAGTTGCCAACAGTGGTAGTGTGAAGGAGGTGGATTAATGGTTTGGATTAGGCCTCTTCTTCTTTTTGCCAAAAAAAAAATTTAAAGGATAGGGCTTTTTTTTAAAAAATAATCGAAATAGTCCAAAAAAAGCAACATATGATCTAACGGCTAAAGTTAGCTGTAAATGTCACGGTTTGAAGTTTATGAAAGTACAAGGGTGTTATTTGGATTTTCACAAAATTGGACCACATAGAAATAGTAAAAGTGTAAGTGCTTCAAATGAAATTCCCACAAGGGGGAAAAAAAGAAGATGCAGATAGACAATTATCCAAACCACTCTTCTAAAAAATCACAGTCAACAAATAGGGGTAATTTGCACTTGGCTCCCATCATGTTTTGCACATTAAATTTTTCAATCTTATGTTTTTCTAGTTGAAATTAAGCACCCCTGCCTGTTGATGATGATTTATTTTAAGATTCAAGTCCGATGAGATGATGATGTGACATGTGAAGTTTGGTGGAAAAGGCCTTAAGTATCTAACATGCCTTCAACTTTGTTGCCTTTAAATTGGGGAGTGTCCTAAAAATTTTAATAAACAAACTTCATAAATTTTTTTTGAGTTAGGGGTCCTATTTGTCATTCCCATCTCTCATCTCCTCTCCCACAACCCTGTCATCCCTCTGCCATAGACAAGAAGGTAAGCTCAACTTAATTTTTTTAATTTTTTAAAGAAGCTATCAAAAAAAGAAAGTTTGAAGTGTTTATCTGTTAGGGTTGGTTATTAATGCCAATTTATTTTGCTTTTTGTGGACTTGAAGGAGGAATCCATGGATGGGTCTTCAACCTTTGGGTATCCATTGTCGAGGGCAAAACTTTTCTTCCCAAAATATAGGCAACCAACTGAATTAGAGCATCGTGTTTCTAGATCAGACAAGAATTTCTTAAGGCCATATACATCATGTCTGAAGTGTGGAGGCTTCATTTGTTGGGTAGAAGAAGAAAGCAGAGGAGAAAGCAAATGAGGTCTTCAATCAGGTAGCATATATAGAGGAAGTCAGAGGTATGAGGAGGATCCCCAGCTAAATTTGCTATAAATGTGAATGATGTAGTTGAGCTTAAAGGAAGAAATATCCTCCATAATGAGTGAAGTGGCAAAGAGGAAACATGAAATAAGGAGCTTGCTCATGACGATTTATGATGGCTTAAATGCTATTATTTTGTTGTGTTTAGGGATTATTCTTGTATGTCTTGTAATGGTGGCTGTGTTTAAATGATGATGATAGTGTTGTAGCTTGGAAGAAAGTGAGTGTTTAAATGAGGAACCGTTTAGCTTGCATGATGTTGATTTATGCTACTAAGAAATGTTAGCTTTGAGTTTTGTATATATAAGTGAAGATGCTAATTAAATGTACTGAAGCAATATATGCAACGAGGGTTGGTTTCCGTCAAGAGAATTATATGTGTTTGAACTACTACTGAAACATAGGCAATAAATGTATTGACTTGGTAAGGTGCACACATACATTAGTTTTCAACAATTATAAGAAAATTTTGATTACAATCCTACATAAAAGCCAAACTATGCAAAAAAAAGGTGGCAGTGTATGGTGGCCCTAGACTATGTCCACAAAAGAAGGCCTAATATGTTGCCTAGAAACTGCGCAAAACCAGACAACATATGTGAAACTTTACAAGTGGGATAACTGTCCAAAGGGGGGGTAGAGAAGTAACTGTCAAAAGGGGGGAAGTAATTGTCTAGGGGAGGAGGCTTTGTATTCTAGGCCTTCCTCAACTTTTTCAACCTCAATTTAGTTTCCAACACAACATCTCTTAATTCATCCAAAGACACGAATGACAGGCCCTATGAAGAAGATGCATTGTGGGGCCTTTTCTTCGTAGTTGGCTTCTTAGCCTTTGCAATGGTGGGCATTAGTTGAGTAGAAGCAATATAAGTACAACAAAATTCAGTTAATTTGTAAATTAGTAAGCACCAAAAAAAAAAAAAAAACAAATTCTCTTAGTGAGATTAGGATAATCACCCTTGTTGGGCTTGTCCTAGGCAGTTGAGATAAAGTTGTATTCATAGAGGTACAACCACCCTAGGTTCAGCCATGTCAGATAAGCAAAAACCAATGACATATTCAACATACATGCATAAATATATATACAACAGATATACAAACAACCTGTGTAGAGCCTATCAGCTTCCTTGGGCTTATCCTATGTAGTTAGCTTACACATGGGGTAGTAGAAGTAGAGGCGACCTGAGTTAGATCTATCACTTGCACTTTTTTAAGCCTCCTAATAGGCTTTCCGAATGGTGTTTGCTTCTTCCTTTGGCATGGTTCTTTACCAGCTAATGTGCAGCCTGCTTTGTTATAGTCTAATTGCCTGCAGTGTGAAGGTGGTGGACCTTCTTCTTATCCTCTTCTTTGGGCCCTCATCTTTATCCCTTCTTTTGTTCTTTTTAATAGGGCCTCTTTTCTTATCAACAGGGGTTGGGGCAAAAGAGGAATGATCTCTAAAGAAGGTTAGAAACATGCATCTCTAACAGAGTACATGGTCCAATCATGAGTATTCTTGTACTTCTCAATTGTATAACACTCATGAACCCACTCATCTGGGTCAGCATTCATATAAGACAACTATTTGGCTGCATGCTTATAAGGAATGCTAGTGACTTGCTAGTAATTACAATCACAAGTCCTTGTATTCAAGTCAACCACAAATTAAGTCTAGCCATCATGCATTTCTCACATATTATCCCCACAGAATCTAACCATAAACCTTCATGCCTCACTATTAAACTTAGCAATTTTTTCTTTCACTGAGGGAACAATCCTACGAGTCTAGCCCTCAGGTTCAGCCTTCCTCTTAACAAACTAACAAGTTAGTATTTCTCTAATCTTCTCACATATGTTAAACACAGACAAGTCCCTACACTCATCTAGGATAACGTTAATACAAGAAAAATGCGAAATAAAGACGGAATCAGCGACGGAATATGAGTAATCAGCGATGGAAATTTAAGATCAGCGACGAATTTGGCGACGGAATTCGGCTGTCGGATTTTCGCTCGTCGCTGAGCAGCCGGTGACGGAATTTCAAACTTCCGTCGTCGTAGGCGACCGATTCAGCGACAGAAATTGCGACATACTTTTTTAGCGGGGAAAAGTGGCGGGTAGGGGGTGGCGACGGAAATGATAATCCGTCGCCATCAGCGACGGAATCAGAGACGGCCGTTCCATCGCTGATGGCGACGGATTAGCCTTTCCGTCGCCGCCACCCCCCAAAAAAATTTTTTTCCTTGTCTGTTGCCTTTCCGTCGCTGCGTTTCTCTTTTTTTAAAATAAAATCGCTTATTTTTGATCAAATCCGTACATACAAATCATTCTCTGCAAGAAATTTACAAGATTTTCGCACTCAATCAACATCCAATGGCTTCGAATAGGGCTTCATTCGAAGCGTTCTCAACAATTTCAAGCCACATAAAGGTGGAATTCCACATCCATCACAACACATCACATCCAACTAAGGGTTTTCAATTCACAACCCACAAGTTCCAAACAAACTCTCTACATATCACACACTACAAGTTCCAAACAAAGTCTATATATATCACAAACCACAAATCCAAACAAAATAACCAGAAGTTGCCAGTAATTCAGAATAAAGTTATATATATGTTTGCAGAAGAGGGTGAAGTAAGCGCCAAATGGGAGGGGAGTTAAATAAGCGCCAGGGGGAGAGGAGTGAAATTAGCAGAAAGGGGAGGGGAAGCAAGCAGCAAGAGATATGATGTACTCCGTGAAAATAAGCATAAGAGCCACCTGCTGAAGGAAAACTGCAACCAACTCAATCACCAAGGTCTTCCTCTCCCTCTTCGCCTTCCTCTTCCTCTTCCTCTGCCTCACCATCTTCCTCATTATGTTGCGAGGGATGAGTAAATGGTGGCTGAGATCCCGAGCTAGACTCCTGTTGCATTTGAAACAAAGCTTGGAGGCGCTGATCGATGCTCATCATTTGTTGGCTCAGTTGTTGGTTGCTTTGTGTGAGCAATCTGTTGGATTCCTTCAGTTGCTTATATTTCTCCATAACCAACCGGTAGCTTTCAACTTGTGACGATAGCTCACCCCCCAAGTTGGTTACTAGACCCCTTAAGTCATTAAGCTCCTGTTGCGATGGTGTAGAACCGAAACCTACTGACAGGCATTTAAGTAAATTACTATATTAGCTTTGCCATTAAGTAAATTCAATGTATAACCATGGTTGTTGGAACTTTAATATGAAAACAATACCGAATCTTTGAGTGGGACTGAAGTAACCGGATTCCCTCATGTTGACAGCCTCGTCACCAATGCCGTAAACACGACCCTTCTTGTTCTTGAACGTCTTCACCCATAACTCATTTGGGTTGGGAAATGGCTGGTTTAGATCTTGAGAAGAGTCATCCCCAGTCCCTTAAGAGTTTATAATATTTTGGAAATCACGTTCAAAGGTTTCCTACAATACCGCAACATGCGCACGAAATCATGCATAGTACAATAACTTCAAATAATACGAGTTCATGTTGAACTACCAATGAAGATTGAGAATAGCTAATTGCTTACATATGTTTGTTGTGATTTCTTGTCAACCCAAGGGGCATCATCTTTGCCCTGGAGTTTGTGAGTTCGACTGAATAGTTCAACAATGGTGGGCTCCGTCTCAAGTTGTTCCCTCTATGTACGTGCCAGAAACAATGATGTCAAGCACAACACAAAATACAGTATTGAACTTAAACGAATACATAGCAAATCTCGTCATTACGCTGAATGAATGAAAACCCTATTTCATCATTAACCTCTTCCGGTGGTGCACTTTCATCCACTAATGACGCAGGGATGGAGTCATTCGTAGGTTCGACGATAGTCGCCATGTCCGTTTGTTGGTACGCAGTAGGTAGAGTGTACTGCGGATCCACTCTCGCCCTTGGTTTGGTTGGTATGACAACAAGCCAATTGGCCCTATCCCTTGAGCGATCTGCATGTGGCATGAAGTATACTTGTGATGCGGTATTTGGGAAGATAAATGGATCGTACTTCGGTACCTTCTTGTACGGTGGATCTCAATAAGATTGCTTAATTTATGAGATCGTGTCCCACGATTCAATGTGGGGCCGAACCACTGACAACTGAAGAGCACACATCGTTTAAGTGGTTCGCCTATGTACTCAATTTGGACAATGTCCTCTAGTACACCATAATAATCATTCTCAATATCGCCTTCCCCAGTGCCACAAACACTAACACCACAATTATATGTTCTCTTCCCTACGCTACGAGCTTCTGTGCGGAATTTGAATCCATTTACTCTATATGCCGTCCACGTCGACACACACCGTTTTGGCTTCACAGCCAATTGGCTCAGGTAGCAATGTTTGTCGGTCTCGAACAATTGAATATAATGCACCTAAGGTGACATAACATGTGGTTTTACTTAATACAATGCACCTAATTAATTGTTATGTTCAAATTATGAATAAATGAGTTCGAATACTTACATTCTCACTAAACCAATCTGTGGGTGGAGCAACCATTATATAAGGATTGTTGAGCAGCTTGAACCATATTATAAAATGGTTCTCGGCAAATGCTTAACCTCTCTTCCCTTACATTTTGATTTGCTGTTATAGCATCATCAATCATATCCTCTATCCGATCTATGTAGGATTCAGAATAGTCATTATTAATATGACTTAAACCTCCAACTTCGGGAATTTCACTATTTTGATATCCAAAACCATATTCCTGAGGTTCTATTTCCCCATGACTTATCCAAAACCAATACCCTTGCACAAAATCCTTATACATAAGGTGTATCTTAACCTCATCAGGTGTCAAGTACACCTTATTTCTGCATTTCGCACGAGGACATCTGTACTTTCCCCCATTCAGAAACTCTATCTGTGTACGTGCAAATTGATCGAATTCGTTTACTCCATCTAGAAATTCTTGCGTATAACCACTATGATCAGGCAATAATCTATTATACATCCACCGACGATGTGGAGAACCATTCATATTCTGCTCAACTGACAATAACCGCATAAGGTATTTGATAAGAATTAATTTTAATCAAAATTATAATAAGTACATAAATTAGGCAATTATATATTATGTACGCTCACGAACATCACAAAACTAATAATTCATACATAGTTGACCACTTTATTCCACCAACATATCAAATTTAAACTTCAAATAACCAAATCTAAGTGTACATTGCGTTGGGCGAAAACTTTAAACAAATATGAGCTACAACTTTATACAAACATCACATTTGAACAAAATAATAAACCAAAGCATCTCAATCCACCAACATATCAACTTTCAAGTTCACATCACCAAACCTAAACGCTAAATTGCATTGAGCAAAATCTCCAACCAAATTTCGACAACATTATCAATTAAAACATTTCATTCCACCAATATATGAAATTTCAACTTCAAACTACCAAACCTCAACCCCAAATCGCATTTACCAAATTCTTGTAATGAATTAGAGTAATAACCTCACACAAATTGCACATTTCAACAACATTATCAATGAAACCATTTCATTCCACCAACCTATCAAACTTTAACTTCAAACTACCAAACCTAAACCCTAAATCGCATTTACCAAATTCTTGTAACGAATTAGAGCAACAACCTCACATAAATAGCACATTTCAACAACATTATTAATTAAGCCATTTCATTCCATCAACCTATTAAACTTTAACTTCAAACTAACAAACCTAAACCCTAAATCGCATTTACCTCAATCTTGAAGCAAACTAAAGCAATAACCTCACACAAACACCACATTTGAACATAAATTTGAACTAACTTTGAAATTCTAACAATCTAATACAAATATTTGTATAAATTACAACTAATTTAGTTAAAGAACTCACCTCAAATGTGTTGAAAGTTTGACAGGTTGGTGGAGGGGCAACGGAGGGGCTGGCAGCTAGCGTCGGTGGCGGCAGGCCGACGACAGCGGCGAACGGGGGGGCCGGTGGGTGGCGCTGGCGAAGCTCCGGTGGGCGGCGAACGACTCTCTCTCTCTCTCTCTTCCTCTCTATTGCGTGCGTCGAGTAAGTGAACCAGAGAGCTGGTTCACTTATATTGGGGGGCGACGGAATGGGCGACGGAAATAAAAAAATTAAATTTTTTTTTTGTGGGCGACGGAAATTTCGTCGCCCATAAAAAAATTTAATTTTTTTAATGTAGGCGACGGAAATTCCGTCGCCAATTTAAAAAAATTAATTTTTTTTATTTAGGCGACGGATATTTCGTCGCTGACACTGAATTTTGGCGACAGACTTATTTTTTCGTCGTCCAGTTCATCGCATAATCTGACTTTTTTTGGATGTTGTTCTTCCGCCGCCATTTCCGTCGCCACTTCCGTTGTTAAAAAATTCTGTCGCTGTATTCCGTCGTTGATTTCAACTTTTTTAGTACTGGTTGAAAGATTCAACAAAGTTTGTAGAGTTATCTGCTACCTTTGTAATAGTTTCAGAGGTATGCCTGTATCAATATTCAATTGGTTCTTCCATTGCTCAAGTATAAGCAGTAGGTGATTCCTTGCACAAAGATTCAATAGCTTTCTTATAGTTGACTAATGACTATGCCTTTGCAGCTCTGGACAGAAGCAGACTTAGCTTAGGGGCTAAGTGAAGCTTCTTGAAGTTTCTCGTAAAGTGCACCAAGCAAATTCTTCTCCTAATTGGAGGAAAGATGTCCCTTCAAACAGCTATGACTCTCTACCACTTATGAAATCAGAATAGATAAGACCAAAACTGAAGAGGCTATTACACTTAAGCAACCAAAAAAAAAAAAAAAAACGACACAAATATAAAGTGCATTGCTGAAATCCAAAGAAGATTACAATGAGTTACCTTGCATCGATCTGTTATGAATGTATGTTGACCGCTTAAATCATCTCCTATAATGCCCCTCAAGTAGTTGAAGAAATAAGACCAATTCTCTATGTTCTCAGCATCAACAATTGCATAAGACAGTGGAAAGCAGTGGTTCTTAGCATCTATTCCCATTGCAGCTGATAGAACTCCCTTGTATACACCCTTTGGGTGAGTTCCATCTATACCTATAAACTTCCTACACCCACCCAAGAATCCGTCCTTTCAAGCATTAAAAGACACAAACATCATTGAGAAATATAGGCTTTGCACCTTCCTTAACTGGATCATGCCGTTTAATGTAATGTATGCTTCCTGGGTTTGAACTTTTAATCATCTCAGTGTATCTCTCAGGTAAACTAAAACCCTCCTCATGTTTTCCTTTGATCAACCTAAGAATCTTCACTATTGCTCTCTAAATAGTGTTATGTTTCTTATGTAGATTGAACTTTCTCACCAAGATTTTGCTCATACCTGCAATTGAGATGTTTGGCTCTACCTTGACATAATCAAATGACTTCCTAGCAATCTAAGACTAAGTAGAAGCTGGGTTATCAAATAGTCTCTCATAACATTGTTTACCTTTTACGGTTTTCACTTGGTCAGTCACTCCATCAGGCATGAGAGATGCATGTATTCTCCAGTTACATTTTTTGTCCTTACACATCCCAGTGTATCTACTAGGTTATTCTTTAGATATCTCATGTAAATACCCTCCTGGATCATGTAATCCCTAATTATATCTAAAAATGCAGCTTTATTATTGAACATGTCCAACTGCCTTAATGTTATCTTACCATCATCTTCTAGTTCCCAGAATCTGCCATCATACACTCTCTCCTATTTACCATCATCTCGAGGATCAGAGTCAAAGATTTGTTCATCATCAATCTCAAACCCATTATGCTCTGTGTTACCTAATCCATCTGACCCAGTGGTCTCACCTTCAAACTCATCATGATCCTCATCATCACCTTCCCCATCCTCATCATTAACCATAACATCCTTCCTTGGATTTTAAAAAAAAAAAAAAAAAACCCAGAACATCCTTCCTATGTGGTTTTGTCCTTACTTAAGTTTTAGCCAAGTCTACCTTAGAGAGGATGGAGTAGGTAAACTGGAAGAAGTGGAGTTTAAAGGTACTAAAGCTTTAGTGGTTAAGGGAATGTTTAGGATAATTGACATCGTTGATTGTAGTTAACTCTCATCAATTTCTGTCACAATTTGGTCCCAAAGGTCATTAGCAGGATCATGACTTACTTGACTTTATTGACCTTCCTGTGATGGCATTGGCTGACTACCAGTCAGTGGACTCTCGATAACTTTACCATCAACGTTCATGCCCCCTACACCACCATCTAGTTGAAGACGTAATTTGTCCATCATTGTGGGGCTCTTCCTCTCCATAATTACGACGTCAATCATCTTCCTTCCCTTTCACTAATCAAACATTTTCATCAAATCATCATCATTATTCACAAGCCACTTAAGACTTGGCTTGTTGGGGGGTGTAAACTTAAGGAAACAAACTGATGTCTCCTCTCAAGGGGGAGGGGCTTGTTTAAAAATGCATGTGTATCCCTAACCAAGTCCCATGATGCTATATTCATCCCTATCCCTATCAAGTGAAACTGACCATCCTCTATACCTCAGGACAATAGAAAATTTTGTCTCCCCTACCATATCTACATTAACCAAGTCAATTCAATGCAAAACACATGGAGTTATAAATCCTACTCAAGTAACCAAACCCTACTTTAATAACCAAACATGAAAAATTAAATTTTAGAAGATTACAAGCAATAAAAGTCAAATCACATGATCAACCATTACAATCAGACAGTAAACCCTACCCCTCCACATATGACCTATACCCTCTGTTCTCTTTGCTTTAATTCACACAATGAAAGATAATTCAAACCCTACATGCAATACAAGATAATTCAACTCTTTGTTTTTACAAGACTCAAAAATAAAAACAGAACCCTCTGTTTTTTCTTTGAAGGCACATAACCAACCCTTACATAATTAAACCCAGACTGCCCATCAACAAGACAGTATTTTTTTTTAACTAGGTAAACTCAAAACAAATCAATAGTATCTCTGAAACAAGCTAAAATTTTATCTCTTTTGGAGTCAATTTTATGCTCTTGCAACTTTGCAACCACAAACCTCTTCGACTTCACCTCTGACTCACATCCAAGGCTCGCAAGATTTTGTTAAATCCTCCCCAAAATCATCTCACTCACAAGATTCGCAAACTAAGAAAATTTAATGTTTTCTCTCGTTCTCAGAGCTTCAAGGCTTCTTGTTTTCAGTTTTTCAAACTCAGAGCACCAACAGAGAGAGAGAGAGACACACACGCGCGCACACACACACAGAGAGAGAGAGAGAGAGAGAGAGAGAGAGAGAGAGAGAGAGGGAGAGTGGCTTTCATTTTTGAAGGAATGAAGTTCAAATTTACTGAAGACATCATACCACTGACACTGCCAAAAAATAAAAAAGTGGGTTGCTTGACATAGCTTTAAATAAGGGCAAATAGGTTAACTAACTGTCCTTTTTTTACCTTCGCCAGAAAAACCTTTAAATTTTAACTAACTGAAAATCTAAGGGTGCTTAATTCAACTAGAAAAACACAAGATTGAAAAATTTAATCTGCAAAACCAGAGGGGAACCAAATGCAAATTACTCGAACAAATAGCCTTATCCAATTTTTAAGATAGTGACGTCAGTTAATATTGCTGATACGTTATTCATTTCAGCTTATTATGAGTATGATTTAAAAAATAAATATTACATTAATTTACTGGATGTTATTTCGGATTTATTATCTGAAATAAATGTTGCATTATTCTGCTAAAAAAATAGAGATTAATCATAACAATCCAATTAAGTTTAATGGTTTTTTTTTTTTGCAAAATGATAAATTTCTTGTTGCAAGACACTTCTTAAGGACATGTTCTTTTCGTTGGTAAAGAGAGTTTGGAAAATGGCTAAAGTTGGTTGAAGCAGATTGAAGTGAGTTGAAGTAGATATTTTTTTCGTTGAAGCGGGTTGAAATTGGTTGAAGTGGGTTGAAATAGGTTAAAGTTGATATATTTTTTATATGATCAGCAGAAGTTGGATAAAATAATGGATTGAAGTTGGTTAAAGTTAGTTAAAATGGATTGAAGTTGGCTGATATTGGATGAAATGGATTGAAACTGGTATTTTTTTTAATTAATATTCATAAAGTGGGTTGAAGTTGATAAATCAGGATTTACCAACAAAAAGAACAGGCCTAAATGTCTTGTTTTGTCCTAAATATTATTTTACAATGTGTTTAAATTGAAAAAATGGTGTGATTGAACACAGAATCATGCATATTACAACTTATAAATTGTGTGAAACCATCTTTTGATCCATAATTTACCAAGTTTCTAAAATACGCATATCATATGCCTTCGTGGATAGGGTTGGTATAATTAGGGCGTCATTTAATACTTCGTTGGGGTTGCTGACGAATGTTTAAGTTTAGTAATTAATGATTAAGTATAATCATTGGAAATTTGGTGATTTTAAATATGAAATATATTAATTTATGATAAGACAAGATATTTAAGTATGTCTTGCGACAAGGCATATATCATTACTCTTTGTTTTTTTTTTTTCCCCCTCTAGAATATCAATTCTCATAGAAGTTAGTAATCTTAAATACCCTTATCCACCTGATCAATTTTAGGTTCTTCAACCACAATTCTTATATTATACTTCTAAGAGTACTTACTTTTCATAAGTCATGTAAGCATATGCATATAAAAACTTGTACATATGACAAACACACATAGATAAAATATACCACATTCTTATTAGAGTACATTTGAAAATACACCATAAATTGCCATCCAATACAAACCCTTGAAACTTCAAATTCCCTCATCCTCCCGTGCATATTGAAATATATATTGCGCTTAGTAACTATATGGTGCAAGTAACTTACAGGAATTCTAACCATGTGTTTTCAATGAAGTAGGAAGAAAGTACCATGTGGTTAATTCAAGATATACTTACACCCTTAGATATTCAACCTTCGTCAAAGATATGAATGTATGATGTCACATCCCTAAGTTTCAACAGGGAGAGATTTGCAACGCTTTTATATATATATTTTTTATATAACACTTATAACTATTTCAAAATTCAAAGGAAAAAAATTATACAATTGATTATCCAGCAATAGAAGAAAAAATATTTCTAATTCAAATACAAAGAAAATAACATATAATTGATATTTTACTACTGCTAGACACAAAATAAGAATTTACTGATATATTTTACATATCCAATTAAATAAAATTATATACGATTCATACATTTATTTAAAAAATATAAAGAATCCATATCTAACAAATTATGCAACTCATAATTATATATCTACAATAAATTATTTATAGTGTCTATACATAATATTAATTATTAGTACATTCTAATTTCTAATTGTAGTACACAAAATTAGATCCTAATTAAATACAATTCAATATCTTTTAGCAACATTCAACAACTTTTAACAAGTTTCAATAATTTTAACTTTCAACAACTTTCTTTTTTTAAAAAAAAAACTTTCAACAACTTTCCGTAACCTTCAATAATAGATACCTATAAATACTTCCAATAAACTGAATAAATGTAAGTCTTATATAAAACTATGTCATATTATTCAATTTTGATGTTCACCCAACTGTGGATCAAAATTTCCAATCTTTTTTCAATTGGGCCGTCCACAGTAATAAGTTTTGGGGTTGTGGGATGCCGGTTCCCGCACGGTAAAAATAAAATGTCTAGCCATTATCACACCTCCCATCCTTCGGCTCTACCGGTTGGCTAGTTCATGGTTGCCTACCAAGAGGTCGAAGGTTCGAGGATGGTATGATGATGATGATGATGAATAATGATGAATTGAAGCAAACGAGGTATTACAAAATACCTCTTTTTCTCTCTAATTCCTTACCAAGGACAAAGGCGACCCTTTCATGGGGACGGACAAGGTTTTCTAATTCCTTACCAAGGGCAAAGGCGATCCTTTCATGTGGACGGAGAAGGTTTTTAATGTAAATATTATAACACAGTGCAAGTTTTAGGAATAAAGCATGGTATAGGTGACAAAGTATGGATACGAAATATCATAAAGACACGTCATTTAATTTTTTTCTTGCAGTGTGAGTAATTTTGCCATGCAATTAAAAGTGGAGATGTTTACCAAATGACTCACGGTAGATGGCTCCTCTCTATTATCGTGCTTAACAAGGATAACAATGGTTCATATAGTGGTGGCAATGGATCATATATCCCGCCCAAATCCATCAGATCCGCTCCATTTAAATAGGTCTAGACCCATTATTTTTGAATCTAATGAATTTTAAAAAGGATCTAGATCTCAAAAATATCTAAAGATGGGTCTATTACTTAGATTCAGATATGATCTGTTTGATCCATTGGACCCATTACTCTTGTAACCCAAAAATGTAACAAAAAAATCTTGTAAATTTGTCCCCTCTCTATTTATCTTTGACATATCGTACTTTGCTACTTTTCATTTCTAGGGATTGGTATGTGTATTCAGTAAATAATTATCCAACCATACCTACTCAATCCATATACCTATTAGTAATACTAAAGGATAACAATATGGTTGTGTAATAAATAAAATTAAAATAAATCGCTTTTCAATCTATTTCTTGTGATGTAATTTGAAATTCAGGGTGTGTTTGGTAGAGTTGAAAACCATTTTCCTAGAAAATTATTTTCCATGTAAAATAATTTTTTACATAAAATAATTTTCACTTTATATTTTCAGTTGTTTGGTAAAAAGGGAAATGAAGTTTATGGAAAATGAGTTTGATTAGCAAAAAATGAACCAAAAAGTTAAAAATAGGCACACTAGTTAAAGATCAAAAATAAGTAAGACATTTGGAAAAATGAAAATTTCTATTTTGTTCTTTGGGGAACTATATTACAATAGCGGTGTTATCCATATCAAAGTTATGACAATATGTACATTTGTCACAATATGTACATTTGTCTAATTTTTTGATCTTACCTACTGCCAACAATTTGATGCTAGTAACGTTTATCGATTTTTCACCTTCGAGTAAGAATCCAAACAAAGAAGAGGAAAAGCCTAGTGAGTTTCTCTATCTTCTTAATCCTAACGATGAATTGCAGAGTGTTTTGAATTTTGATCAAAACATGGTTGCTAAATTCACCGGCATCTGTATTGGCATCAGCATGGCATGATACAGTTTCGCTACTCTTTAATATGCTATCTTAGTCTTCGAACTATATGCCACTGTCTTAATCTTCGAATTATATGCCAAGAAAATAAACACGGAAGAGAGAAATGACGTGAAACCGTGTAAGCGCTAAAAAAACGTAAAATCAACTTACGCTCCATTCAATGTAAAAATATTTTTTTATTTCTAGGGAAAATGATTTTCCCTTTAAAATAAATTTACCCTCCTCATTTTACCAAGCACCGTAAAATGAGAAAATTATTTTCTGGAAAAATGATTTTTACCCGTACCAAACACACCCTTAGTAACAAAATTCAACTTCAACAATTTAGATCGAAACTTGACTACTAATACCAAATATCAAAGAAGCTCGAATCTAAATTTTGTATTCAAAATGTATTCATATATTTAGCATTTATCTACATTACAGTAATGTAGTTAACTTATATTTCTGCTATAACAATTGTCGGCCATTATTCGTTCTATAGATCTTATGAACTGTTATAGAACTTGTTTTTGGTAGTTCGATTATTGGAGTATGATTTTGAAGAGACTTGGTTGTATGAGGTACTATTATATAATTGGTTTTTGAGGAGGCTCGGTTGGATAAGGTACCATTATAGTTGTCACTTCTCATTAGTTGGCACACTAAAGTTATCATTGGGGGTGTTTGGTAAATAACTTTTTAAAGAGTTTTTTGACCAAAAAGACCTTTTTTGACTAATATTAGCTGTTTGATTAAGTAAAAAAGCTAATTTGGGTGTTGGGTGAAAAAGTTTTTTAGAAAAGCTTTTTAGATTCAAAAAGCTAATTTAAAAAAGTTAATTTCATGAGTTTTTTGGAATAACTTTTGAAGAATTAGCTTTTTATCTCACAACTTTGTCAGAAACAACTAATTTTACCAAATAGTTTTTTAACAAAAAGCTAATTCAAACAACTAATCCAAATAGCTAACTCAAATAGCTAACAGCTAACAGCTAATACAAACAGCTAACAGCTGTTTGCCAAATAGGGCCATGATCTTATATCTCATGTATTGCTATTGTCTTTATTGAAAAAAGTGTTAATGTGTTTATTGAATGATTACTACATGCTTTAAACTCCTAATATGCATTTGTAAAGTTGTGGATCCATTTAGGATCAGTTTGAGATCCATGGATCTAATGGGTCTAGGAATGGATCTCAACTTTTAAGATTCAGTGGATCTAAACTGGATCTGGACCAAAATCCAAAAAATTAAAATAGATCTAGATCTAAGTATATCCGACCCAAATCCTACCCGTTGTCACCCCTAGATATAGATATGACATATATATATATATATATATATATATATATATATATATATATATATATATATATATATATATATATATATATATATATATATATATATATATATCTAAAGTTATTTTTATTTTTTACTTGGGTACAAATTCAAATTGAATCCAAATTCATTAGGTCTAAGGAAATCATATCCAAATCTAGCCAAAATATTGACCTTAAATGGGTACACAATCTTATAGTGTACAGATTGAATATAACCTTAGTACTGAGTCTAATAAGTTGCATTCGAGTATAAAAGTAAACTTATATAAGATCCTTCTTAGATCTAGATTCCTTCGAGATTCATTGGGCCCACCAAAAAAAAAAAAAATTGAATAAAGAATCAAAATCCATTTAAGTAGAATGAATCTAACGAATTTAAATCAAATCTAAAATAGGTCGTCACTGGTAATGCATATCATACACCTAGCAGTGTATATCCTCACTTGCCATGTGTGTATATATATATATATATATATATATATATATATATATATATATATATATATATATATATATTTTGAGCGTATATTTGTCATATACACAATTTTTAATATGTGGTGCTAATGTAGTAGTTTGTAGAAACTTGTACTCCTAGGTGTATGACATAGACTTTGGTTGTCACTTCTAATACTTATGGTAAATGTGCACCAATAACATTACCGATAACCAAAAAAAAGGTGACAATTCAAGGAAATAATGACAAAGGCAACCCACCATAGCCAGCAGATGCAGATAATATTTTTTGTCTGGTGTTGATAGAAATATGCCAGCAGCTAGCCCAAATCTACTGAAAATATACTTCAAAAAATAAGATCACCAAGTCTATAGCCACAATTAACAGGGTGGACAGGCCACCAGAGTGTTGCCTTAGAACTCAAAAGTCTGGCCACTCAGCAATGGTTGCATACTTCCAGCAGGGTCAGCTCGTTCTCGAGGTGCCCCAGAGAAAACCCCGGGCCAGCTTGTGAAAGGAGCTCTCTTCGCAGCATCCTTTCCCGTTGAGATCATATCATCGAGAGCGCATATATGAGCCCCTTTGAGAGGTACTTCAGAATAAAAAGGATGTGAGATGCACTTTAGAAGCATATTTGTGAGGAGAGCAACCAGATTTAGGACCATGACGGTATCCAGGGGAGCCACATAGAGACACTTTAAGCATTTCTTGATACAATTATCTGACATTTTCTTTCGAAACCGTTTGCTTTGTTGAAGCTCACAATGCGTTTATTAATATGTTTTGATGAAAGACAAAAAGCGATTAATCAATGTCAACTGATATATTCATCATATTATATTTGAATTATCATAAAATTTATACTGTTTAAATATATTATGATTCTAAGTAAATATTGGCATGCCAGTGCATATTGCTTAATTGAGTTGATATAAGTTGTCACAATATCTTGAGATGATTTAGAATTCAAATTTGAATAAGTGATGTTTATGATATTGTGTTTTGTAATTCAAATTTGATTATGAGATTATGATTTTATATTTATCAAATGTCAACATTTGGTCAAAATATGATATTATCTTTTGATATAATATTTTGAAAGATTGTGCTGCAAATAAACCAGCTTCTAAATGATTCTCTCAACCAAGATGTTCTGAAAAAAAAAAAAAAGAAAATTACCTGTTGGAGATCAAAAGAAGAACGTTGAGCAGAACTGCGAAACTCAAGGGTTTGAAAGATTGGGTTCAAGGCCTTGAAACGAGACAGAAGATTGACTTTCCTTATTTGGTGCAACGGTTATTTACCACGTTTTACTCCAACCTCTCCAATAACCTCTTGGCTATAAAAATAAGAGGAATTGCCAGTTGGAAGGTACACGAGAGAGCACAAGTAAAGAACAAGAACTAAGAGCCACACTTGCAAATACCATATCGTTGGTCACTTAATTTATTGAGTCATATTGCTCTAATTATAATTAGGTGGGATTATAAAGTTGAAAGATCAACTCTACCAAGGACTTATTGAAGGGTCAACTTGTGATTTGAAACTTAGAGTAGGTATACTCTAGAATTGTGTAATCCCTCCTAATAAATTTGGGCTAATCCTAGAGTTAGGGATCAAACTCTCGATGGGAACTAAGTTTGATTGAAGCTAACCTCGTTAAAAAATACTCGTGTCTTAGTCACATTTATTTTTTCATATTTGATTATTTTGAGACTTTGATCATCACCCTATGCGCCCACCTCTAATATGATTTTTGGACAATGGGCCAATGGGCCACACTGATATGTTGTTTGGAGAGGGTAAAAATTTTGCAAGTGCAAGATGGCCACCAGTGCTAATTGCAATATATCTCTACTCGATCTTCCAATTTTTTACCTGAAACTCAATATTCCAAATAACTCCCTATTTCATCTAATATATTCTCAATTAAGATATATATTATAATTTTTGGACAATAACAATCCATATTTTCAGCGTACTGATGAAAGTAATCCTATTTGAAAAGTTGGCTACCACCATGCCAAACTTTAGGCATATCTAATGTTTTTAGACAAGCATGAAGCTCCCAACTGTTTGACTGATTAGTAGACTGGTGTCTAACTTTAAAAATAAAACTATTTTCATGTAATACCTTGAAGTTTATATTAGTAGCATTCGAAAATACTTTATTACCTTAATTCTTAGCTTCATCTTCCATGTTAGTGCTTTCCTTATCCAGTTATCTAAACACTTAGAAACTCATTGCTGGCGCAAAGGCACTGAATGAGCTTAAAATTCAGCACGCTGGTAGCTTCTACTTTAAAAGTGAGATTTTTTTTTTAAAAAAAAAAATCCAATACCCCAAAGTGACAGTTTTATATGTACTACAAATGTCTAGTTATTAAGCGATGTTATTGACAGAACTCAAAATTGTACAACACGGTCACCAAAAGGATAGAAGTGTGATGGCCAAACGAAGAAAAGGTGAGAGCTCGGTGCATTGATGTCATTTGAATCTTACTTCCTCTTATGTGTTAGACATACTTGCCTCATCTATGTCAATATATAGTCTTCTTTAGAAAATAAGGGAGATGAAAGTTAAATGGTAAAATTCAGATTAAGGATTGTACCTAAAGAGGAAGAAAATGGTGACAATTCTCTTTATTTCTCATCTTCGCCTTCTCTCTCATCCATCTGTCTCTCTTTTTCCCAAAAAACTCTTCAATCGATATACATATATGTATATGTATATGTATATGTATGTGTAAACATATATGTATATATATATACATATATATATATATATGCATATACACATATGTATATATATATATATATATATATATATATATATATATAGATATATATATATTATATATATATATCCATATGTATATATATACATATGCATATGCATATGTATAGTACATCATATATGTATATATACATATGCATACATATATATATATATATATATATATATATATATATATATATATATATATATATATATATATATATATACACACACAGACACACACAGACACACACACACACACACACACACAAATATATAATATATATATATTATATATATATATATATATATATATATATATATATATATATATATATATATATATATATATATATATATATAAAATATATTTCATTGATGAAATGTAGTTTTTCCCCAAAAAAAAAATGTGGAATAAAAGTTTATGATCATAAGATATACTTTACATACCGTATGTAAATACAAATTAATGATTCAAGTTATGACATACTAAGATTGCTAATTAATTCTGGTCCGCTCCCAAAAAAATGACAATAAAATATGATTTTTTTTTTTTTTCCATTGGAAACCGTCCTCTAAATCCACATCTTCTCGATCATCCCTTCGCGGGAATATAATTTTAGGTGGTTATTGACGATAGAGAGGGTGATGTAGGAAAGTAGGGAAATTGGAGGATATCAATTAGTGAATTTTTATGAATTTTAAAATTTAAAATCAAATTAACTTCTAACTGTTTTGAGTATTTTGATGAAATTAATGAGAAGTTTGGATTTAGGGAGGGAAGTATTCATAGGCTACTATTCATTTTTACACTTATCTTATATAGATGTATGTATAATTTTTTTACTATGCGCGATAACATTAATACAATTAACTTTTGCTTTTTATTAAAAACCTTACATTACAAGGGCATTGATTACGATATTAATCAATGAAAGAGTAAGTATGTGGAGAGAATTAGTTCAACCCTTATTGACAAGTTTCATAATAAATATATCTTATTTCACGCTTTTTCTCAAACTGCAGACAAATGAAAATAGGGAAAAAAATAAAAAGAAAATTAAAGAGCGAAAAACCAAAGTAGGGTAGGGAAGCAACTTTTCTATTAGAGTCAGGTTTTCAATCCTGGGACCTGTTCGGGAAAAAAAATAAAAAAATTAAAAAGCAAAAAACAAAGCAGGGCAGGGAAGCAACTCTTCTATCAGAGCTAGGTTTTGATCATAGGACCTGTGACACCTATAAATTTTTATGAATTTTAAAATTTCAAATCAAATTAATTTCTAACTGTTTTAAAATTTAAAATAATGCGAATAATTGACAGGCCAGGATTTACTGTCGAGTAAATCCACAGTTGTTATTTGAAGAGCAAAAAAAAAAAGGAGGACAGGGAAGCAATTCTTCTGTCAGAGCCAGGTTTCGATCTTGGGACCTGTGAGACATGTGAATTTTTATGAATTTTAAAATTTAAAATCAAATTAATTTCTAACTGTTTTAAAATTTAAAATAATGTGAATAATTAAAAGGTCATAATTCACTGTCGAGTTTAAATCCACCGATGCTATCTACTGAATCTCCACAAATAACTCTCCATGCAGTATTTGAGAATTCCTCAATTATGAGCACTCTATATATTTTAGCATTTGTTATATAAAGATTTAGGTATTAGAATTCCTACACATTAAGGAAAGAACTCGAACAAATCTCCCCTTCCCAACTTAATTGGGGAGCATCACACCTACAGCTTTACAACAGTTTTCAAATTTCTTGGTAGGTATCACCTTGGTCATCATGTCCGACCAATTTTCATCCCTGTAGATTTTCTCAAGTAGTAGGAGCTTATCTTATAACACTTCCCGTATCCAGTGATGACACACATCAATATATTTTGAACGGTAGTGGAAAGCAGAGTTCTTGCTAAATGTGGCTATCACATCATGATACGTATTTGTCTTGCTCATAGCCCAATCTGAGTAGGAAATTTCTCATTCATATAATCACCTTATCTGCTTCAGTAGTTGCAATATATTCAGCCTCGATGGTTAACAATGCAATGCATTTTAGAGCTTAGATTGCCAAGACACTACTCCCCTTGCAAAAATAGTCAAATACCCAGAAGTTGATTTCCTTCTCTTGATGTACGCATGTGTGTGGCTGAGTTTCCACTATATTTTCATTTCCAACAAGTGGCATCAAAGTGAGTTTAAACCCTATTAGAGATAGGTGCCGGTTGACTTGGGTACAACATTTGTGGAAGCCTCACACAAAGGAAGATGAGGCTACATTGTAAATTCTTTGTTTGTTTATAGGTAAATGGGCTTTTGGGGGGGGGGGGGGAGGGGGGATTGATGGATCCAGCATTGCTGAAGCGTCGATAAGAATTGAAGTTAACAGTAATGTTGGTGTTTGTCAGAAATCTTGATAGTCAAAAAAGATAAGTTTGGATTATTTTTTCCAACTTGGATTTGATGTACTAAAGTAAAATGCATCTTTAAACTTGCTTTGCTCTATTTCCGTATATTAGTAGGTACTTTATGATTTTTTAAATTTAGGGTCAATCGAAACTAGTTTCTTTATAATTTTACAATTAATGGGTAAGATTGTTACATCAGATCCCCATCCCGCCTAGTGGTGAAGTTTTCGGGGTATTAGATTTGTAATGTTGATGTCGTTCCTTGATTGTAGATCAATTCCAATGAATTTAAGTGGTGGTAGATCCTTTGAGCAAAAGATTGCAAACAAGAGAGTTCGTTAGAGTATAATTTTGATGCAGGGTGAGATTTGTTGAATTTTTGCTCCAAAATTATGCAGGAGTATTTTTAGAAGTTTTTCTTTTTATATCGTATACCAGATGGTAGTTAGACCTGCTGTTTTATATGGAACTGTTGGCCTATTAAAAAGACGCAGGTCCAAAGATTAATGGTAGCAGAGATGAGGATGATGAGATGGATTTATGGCTATACGAGAATGTACAATATTAGTAATGGGGTAATTAGAGATTTAGTTAAAGTGGCCCCTATCGAAGATAAGATGAGAGAAACAAGACTCAGATAGTTCGGCCATGTGAAAAGAAGGAGTGTGGACGCTCCAGTGAGGAGTTGTGAGAGGATTAACATCATCGAACGGAAAAGAGGGAGGGGGCGACCAAAGAAGAGTTTGGACGAAGTGATTAGAGAGGACTTGAAAGTTGTCGGGCTGACGGGGGACATGACTCAGGATAGGAGACTATGACGGGATTGGATTAAGATCTTAGGTCGCAGAGAGGTGGTTTCGTAGTTTTCTTTTGATTGCGTTAAGGTAGGTTTGGTTGTTGTTTTTCGGATATTATGTTTGTATGCAGGTAGTACTTGCATCTAAGAAAAAACATTGTATGTCTACGTCTGTTGGCTAAGGTATGACACCTTTCTCTGCTTTATTGTACTAATATTTACATAGTTATTGCCCCTATTTTAATACTTCTTAGCTCAATTCCGTAATGCTTATCCTTAATTTGGTTCCATAAAATGTGTTCACAAAATCGTTCTTTTATAAAATATTTTCACAAAATCCCTCTCTTGTGAAATGTTTTCAAAATATCTGGTTTTGTAGGTCTCTTGGAATCAACCTCTCAACGGGCAGTCATGCCGATTAAGGTAAGGTTGCCTACATCTGGATCTTCCCAGACCCCGTGAAAGCGGGACTCACATTGGGAGGTGGTGTTGTTGTTTTATATCTTAAATTGATTTTATATTGTATAGAATATTGTAATTTCTAGAGCTCTAGTATTATTAGGAAAGTTATTATTTCTAAAATTGTATATAGTTGGAGAAGTAGTAGTAGCTTGGAAGCCAAAATAGTTCTCTTACAAATGCATAGGAGTTGGGCATATGTTAGACATCCCTCGTTTAATCTTGTTTACCTAAATAGGAGTCTTAAGTGATGGTGTGGGATCAAGGTATTAGCGAGTTGTATTCCAGGCATCCCAAACTCTAAGCAGAGGGAGAGTGCGTGGAAAGGGATTTCGTGATGGTGGAAGGTGACTCAAACATTAGCTAGATGAGAGTGTGAGAGCCGTAGTATTATGAACGTACCTGATTATAATATATCTTTTTCTATTATAGTAAATTCGTTGATTGTGGTCGAATCGTGATTTTTTCCTCTAAATAGGGAGGGGTTTCACGTTAAAGTAATTGATGTTCCTTTTCTTTTTTTATGTTTGTATGCATGTAGCCAAGTACTATACTATATTTCTATTATGAACAAGTGATATCAAAGTTGGCTTGATCGCAAAGGATCTTTTATAGAATTAAGACAATAGCAATTCTTTATATAAGAATTTTTTTAACACAAACCTTGCAATGAGAACAGGTGCTCTAACATTATGCGAGACATTTATTTAATTAACAGCTATTTTAGTGAAATTGTTCCACCACTAGGCACTACCAGAAACAAGCTGATACTTGAGTATAGGCCAACAATTAACCAACTATTGGAAAATAAGTCTTAATAAAAAATCTCCCAAAAGCACTTTTGGATCCGGAATTTCCAACATACCTTTCCAGCATTTGAAGGGAAATCTTCAGAAAAACAAACAACGAATAAAAAATAAAAAATTGAACGAAACTATATGTTTCAACTTGCAACCATGTTTTAAATTTAATAATCAAATATTTGAATCCATCAGTACCATCAGCCGGATCATGGACTAGCTAGTTATGTTCCAATAGTTATATAATAATAAATATGACTGTATTGATATGGTTTTGTATATGCAAATGCCATTTCGGCTCCAATATTCCATTTTTTCTCCAGCTGTCGTGAGAAATTAATGAAAATTATAAATGAAAAATAAACCACCGTGCTCCCCATTATGTCATTAATTAGTATTTTCGACCACTACTTATGTTCTAATAATTTTTTATATAAACAAAAAAAGAGCAACATCATTACAAAATGTCGAGTATTTCATATATATAGAGCATTATCCATAGGACGAAGTATCATATCTCTCGATCTAGGCGGCCGTATGAATATGGAGATGAAGCTTCATTTATTCAGTTTGGCTTTCGTTCTTGCTTCTCTTCCCTTGCAGGCTTATTGTATGGTATGTACATGCAATAAACATTTTCTTGAGAAATTAATGTTCTCTAAACATATTTATTTATTCAGTAATTGGGTCACGTATGCAGGTAGAGAATCAGAGATTTCTTGATCGAGATTGCACATATGTAGTTTACGTGCAAACAGGAGACGTACAAAACGCAGGGACATATGCCTCAGTGAGCCTTGAACTTCGAGACATATACATGAACCGAGTAAACATCACAGACCTTCAATCTTGGGGGCTCATGGGCAGTTGGCATGACTACTTCAGGCGAGGAAACCTCGACGCTTTTGCTGGAAAAGCCAAGTGCCTGGAGGGTCCAGTTTGCAGCATAACACTGAGCCATGACAACTCCGGTGTAGGGCCTGGATGGTACGTCGACTTTGTGGATGCCACCTTGGTTGCACCTCATGGAAGTTGCCGGAAGGTGAGGTTCCCTGTTAAGGCATGGCTGGCATTTGATGAGCCGCCCTATTATTCCACTCGACGAGGGGTGTATTTGTGTGATGAAGTTGTCTCTGGTGAGAAAGGTAACAAGGCCTTGGAGATTTGAAGGGTTATTTGACTGGTTAATTGAGCGACTGACAAGTTGCAGATTGTTTTTAGTAGTGATTTTGTTTTCACAGCTGGTGTATGTTATCGATCTCACTGCGTGTTTCTGAGATGGCATAAGGAAGTCAATTGTGAGTTGTGAATGAGGCTTGACTTCCTGGAGATTGTGAAGAAATGAGATCTTAATGCTTAATAATAATAAAATCATGCATTCTTTTTTGTAAAGATGTGTGAGGCATTGCATGCATATAATACATAAATCATGAGAAGGAATCACCTATACATTATGTTGAAATAAAATCTAGAAAGATTAAATATCAAAATATACATAATCTTTACCATATTAGGCAGAAATGTCATTCAAACAACTTACCAATCACAGTCGCTCTGAGATAATATTGACAATGCTATCAACTGCAACCATGGATTTTAATATGGCCGATCCGCGATGAAACGACCGTATTGTGAAGGTTTTTAAGTTGGCCGAACCACGTTTTTGACGTGATGTAGAACGTGATTTCCGTATTAGAGCGAATGTTCCATATCGCGACCGAAACCACAATCGCGACTTTGAATCCTTGACTGCAACATTGACGTTAGTCTACAACAATTAGAAAGGCTCAATCTACAAGTCCCAAATTCAAATATTAAGGGCATGTTAGCTAAAATTTGTTGTTTAAGTAATGATTAACTGTTTTACTATTATACTAGCGATTAGCTGTCATGGTGTCACCCAATAATATTTAATAGTTAGTTCTTCAACTAATGATTGAAAATAAATGTGTTCAGCAAACGTCATTGAAGTAGTAGATTTATGTAAAACGATAAAAAAAAAGATACAATAAATGAAGGTTCTTAGTAAATAAAAAGAAGAATTCTGTAATTTGTAATGAAACCATTAGGTAGAGGTTTTTAAACACAACTTTCAATAGCTTTTGAAAAACAATATGCCCTGTTTGGTAAAGAACTTTTTGGGGCCAAAAAGAGTTTTTTGAGGGCATTAGTTGTTTTACTTTGGTTAAAAAGCTCTTTGAGTTATTTGGTAAAATAACTTTTTGTATCCAAAACCAGTACCTCATCTATTATTTTAGTGAACACTTGTAAGTAGTGGCCCATCACGTTTTGATCATATAATTCAACTATATTACCGAACACAGTCTAAGATAGAGATTAATATTTTGTCGAAAAATGGAAAGAACAAAGGCTAAACATACCTTAACAGACTGAAGCAATTAACATTCCTTGGTTTCCGAAGTCAGATGCCAACACTCCTTTGGTCAGGCAGGCCGCAGGCAAGAGAACCATTTTCAGCCTTGGAATAAACCCAAAGGACAGCACCACTTACATGGATGTTACGATCTACAACAAGTGATTTTTCGGATCTATGGCATATGGGTTCAGCAAAATGTCTCTTTGCTCCAGCTACAAATTATGCTAGTGCCCATGATTCCTACAGGTACTCTTTGACTCCTTTGACTCTCTTGCTACTATTGCTCCACTCTCATTATACTACCCACAGCTTAGCAAGGCTCTCAACATTGGCGGTCCATCATATCCTTATCTGATATGTTATGTAACAGAGTCGAATCTCTAGTTGTTCAGTGTCAAGGTTTTCATGCGTTGTATTTCTAACAACATGACACCCTTTTGTATGATCACTTAAATGTTGAAATATTCAGACAGTCCTATAGTCTAAAGTGTTGGATATCATCATTGCCCATTTGTAATGAATTAATAATCGATCATTATACGTATCACCCTCCAAACTATCTATATGGTTTCAGTGAAACAGCATGTCATGGAATGAAGAAGATGATAATTAGTACACACAAACTCACTGATATTAAAGTCTCATTAAACAGATTGACTTCCATGCCTATGAGAAGATTACAAGGAGCAGGGGAATGATAAATTAACAATTGCATAAACAATATTCCTATCATACCGATCTTTTCTTGAGGTGATGCTTAACAAATACCTTGAACAATAGGAGATAATGCTGCATATATTTTCTTCTCTTCACTCACCGCTTAGGTGGCCCGTTATGCCTCACCAGAAATCCACACCTTCATATATTCCGTAAAGTGCATTTATAAAAACATAATCCTCAGTGTCCAGCTGATCGTTTATAATGTAGGGAAAAACTCGTACTAGGCATCCCTAACAACGCTGGGCTCTTGACTTAGGTCCCATCGTATGTGGTCTCTTCTGCATAGTATAAGAGACCCCTTGATAACGAAAGTTATATGGGTCAAGCTTCTCGATATTCTCATGATATTCGAGAGAAGAGGGGAGACGCTTGTCTATCAACAAATCCTTGGCATCATCTACAACAACGGTAAACAGCTTAATCCAATTACAAAACATTCCACTGTTACGATCGTATGTGGTATCTTCTGCATAGTAAGAGACACCCACAAGCAACCTTTACAAAACTCACCGGCAGCTTCATACAGTAGCCACAGATTCATCCACACTCAAACAAGTAGACCCTGAGGACACAAGAGAGCGGAAATAGCTTGAGAAACTCAACCTTGTCGCCAAGAAAATTTTCGTTTACCAAATGGTTCAAATCAAATGCCACTGGTGAATAAGAGTCATCATAGTCATGATGTACGAGCCAGTAGTACACTCCCCGAACAAAAGCATATACAGGTACCTCACCAATGGCTATGGCCACTTTGGTTGTACGTAGCAAGGTGGGAAGGCACATTAATTGAAGTAGAAGACAGGCTCTTCCAATCAGATGCAAGACTAGAAACATTCACATGTCCCGAGCAATGACTAATATGAGCACAAGAGGAGAGGATAAATTATGATGGAAATAAACATGCGCTTGCTGGTAATCGTTAAAACCATTAACGCGACAAAAACCAAACCCAATGTTGTGAAGCCGATAACAAAATTGTGATGGACAATGGTCGGTGGGTGGCGGCAGTAAAGATATCTTTTTGCAGCGGTTGGGAGGACTATGACGTTGGAGTGGCAGTCTCCGGCTGCTCTCAGTAATGCCGGATGAAGTTGAGTTTGGTGGTGATGATCAGCGGCGCTTCCTCCGGCATCGACCTTGAATTCTGCCTCGACCTCGCTAAATCAGGCTCGCTGGAAAGACCGCCTCAAAACACTATGCGACCAAATCAACTCCGCAGGCGGTGTGAGGGCCGTCGCCGTTGAGCTTGATGTCACCGCCGACGGCCGGACCATCGATGCGGCGGTTCAGACGGCTTGGGACGCCCTTGGGCGTATCGACTCTCTAATGACACTGGCATGCGAGGTAATCCTCCTAACCTATCTGATTAATTGGTTTCAGGATAATTCTTGGCCACCCGTGCAATATCTTGGCAGGTGGCCAGAACTTGGGATCTTAAATACGCAAAATCATCGCAAAAATCATTGGCAAAGTCTGCGTAGCAAATCAAGCCGTTTGAAGAACCGAGCCCTAAATATCCATCGAATTTTTGCAACTGGATCCTAAGATGGTTGACAGCATCAACATCATCAGGATCGGTTTCACAGCGCTCAAATTTAAGCCGATAGAGCTGATCATCAAGGTCGTCTGCATCACCACAGAGACAGTGATTCGAACACGCAACGTGAAAATCCCACATTAGAACAACCACAGCGCCAACAACTTCTACATTATGGTGGCGCAGAGATCAGCAACTATCCCAGATGGTCATATCATCATATGGCCTTTCGGGGATCAGAGATTATCCCAGATAGTAAGTTATATCATCATATGGCTCTTCTTAAACGCATTTTTTTCTCAGGGTAGTGGCTTACCAAACCCAGACTAAAGATTTATGTTATTAAGCTATTTTCGGTGGTCGTTTTAGTTGATGTCTATACTTGAAATTCATGGTTTGTTTGCGCTCACTTGTTTGTGATTTGCAGTCAGTAGATTGTAGTAATTATTTTTTCTTGTAAGCAATATAGTGACTGTATTATCTTTTTTTTTTAAAAATCATTCTAAGGGTCATATACAACAACTCCTCCTCCTCCCAAAATGCTAATCCTGCTTTCACAGGGTCATATCCAAATAAGTAATTGAAAAAAAAAAAAAAGCACATAAAAATCAAACATTAACAATGTAATACGTAGGAATAGAATTGTGAAAAAAAATATACTTTGCTACTATTTCATGAACAATATATAAAAATTCTACCCTTCGTTTACTACTGTACATATTCCGTATTTATGAATAATTTCTCCTTCTCATCTCTTTTCCAAATGTGTTTTTTAACCAACTATATGCTCAAATGTTTTTTAACCAACTATATGTTCAAATCCAACATTTTTTAGATAGAGCCAATCGGCCCACTTTCGTCCTTGCTCGACAGGGTGGCTTTTGCGTGGTTTGAATGGTACCAAAAAAATAGAGTGCTAACTCCTCTTACTTCCACCCGGACAAATATGGTCCCTTAATCTTTTTTTATTGGTAAGGATCGCACCAGAGCATGGTTAGGGCTTTTACCTTAAAAAATCATTTTTTTCGATTATTAGTTGGGCATAGTCCTTATAAAAAAGAAAAAAAGAAAACATAATACAGCCACTACAGCTAATCAAGCAGACAGCTACTGCATCCTGGAGAATACAAATTTAGACAGAAAAACTTGAACAACTACTAGCTATAATCACAAACAATATCTAAGGTCTCCGCTTACTGATCACATGAACCTCAAACTTGCTCTTTGTTTTCTAATTTCTTTCTCAAACTTCTTGTGATCCTCTAATTGTTGGGTTCTCATCTCCAACGACAGAAATGCCAAGCCTTTTGCCAACATCTAAAGCTTCTTTTGCAATTTAAGTAGGGGTGGATGAATTATGAATTGACCTTGATTTCTTGTTGCCACAGTTCTTACCTTTGTTAGAATGTTTAGTCATCTCCCTCTTCTCATGAAGTTGAATGGCCACTTGGAGGGCACTATCAAATAGGCGCAAAAACTATTGATCTTCTTATCATCTTCCATAAAAGATCTACAACTAGGTGCTTGAGAAGGGAACTTTCCAACAAAAATCGGGCGATTATGAGGATCATCCAAGGGTTGAGTAATTGTCTTGCTATTATCCAAAAGTCCCTCATGAACATCCGTCCCCACAACCTCAAGATTACCATTAGGGGCTTCTAGCTTGTTGCTATTCGGATAACTCAAAAGAGCTTGCTCATATGGAGATGCCAACTGTTGATTGTCCTCTAAAGCTTTAGGAGCCTCATTAGGTATTGATGTGATCTTCTTTTTCGGAATCCATTTCCAAACCATCTTTTTTTGAGGCTCCTTTCTTTGCTTGCTTGGCGTTGATGATGTCCTCTTTTGGAATTTTGCCCAAGCAACTTCCAACTTATACCCATTCACTGATTTGCCATCCAATGCTTCAATTGTACTTTTGCCATGATATAATTCACCAAATCTGATAAACCCATACTTTCGACCACTTTTCCTTCTAACTTTGTTAGGTATATAAGCATCCGCAACCTCACCAAAACTGCTAAATAACTTTTTGAGATGCAAATCGTCCAAATCAACAAGTAAATTACCAATGAAAATTGAAAAGATTCACATTCAATTACCTCTACTCTCGTCACTGGTTGAATGCTTCGCTTGAAACATACCGTGCCCAACTCCCACAACCTCAGGTCTACCACAGCACTGCCCAAAACAACCACCCTGTCTGCGATGGCCGGCGGAAAGTGTTGGGGGCGGTGAGGTGCGACCAGTTGAGCAAAGTGCCACGAAAAGATTACCTCATGTGGACTTAGCTGTACTCATAAATGATATAAATACTACTGTTAATTCATTACTACCTACATACACTTGAAGATATCTGACGAGAAAGCCCCCACATAGGCTTCAAGTAAATTTCAGCTTTAACGTCGAAATATCAAAACATCAATACTTCAATAGATGTGATTTATTTCATTATTTGCTAAAATTAGAGGGGGAGAGAGGTAGAAAAAACATTTAAAAGTAATAAAGGTCAAACACACTAAAGTGTCCTTGAAGAGAGAAAATTCCCGACACTAGTATGGATATTATTGATACGGTCCTCAAGAATCCAGAATACATTTGCCCTTCCCAAATGCACAGATGAGAACTTAAAAGTTCAAATCATCTAATAGATCATACCGATGCTCCGAAAATAAAGATTGTAGGAAAGATTATCAGAGAATGGATGTATGTTTTACAAATTCGAAAATAACCACATGTCAAACAAGAGCTAAAAACTAGAAAAGCATTATGTGCAAATATGAATAAAAAAATATTAGTCAAATCCATTTCTGGGCATTGCTACGTGGCTCATATTTAGGCCCTGTTCTTTTCGTTGGTCAATTCTAAATTACCGACCTTAACCCATTTCAATCCACTTCAACATATTTCATCCTACTTCAACCCACTTCCGCCTACTTCAACACACTTTCACTATTTTAAACAAGTTCAATTTATCACATAAAAAAATTCAACCTACTTCAACCTACTTTAGCCCACTTCAACCCATTTCAACCCAGCTCAACCTATTTTCAATCTATTTTAAACCACTTCATCCATTTATCAACTCCTATTTACCAATGAAAAGAACATACCCTTGATAACCATCACAATGTAGCTGATACCAAATAAAATAAAATAAAATAAAATTGAATGAGGCAAAGAAAAATTGACTGTGTGTCATGATCAAAATAAATCATAATAGTCTATAATAATGTGTTAAAAAAGGCTTAGCTCCGTCGTATTGATCAAAACCCAAATCATGAAGAGATAATGAAAGCCTTCAATAAACTGTTACAACTTAAAAACACACTTGTAGAGACAACATAATCATAATATTGCACTAAATGTACAAGAGATCACAAATTTATCAAATTCTATCTTTACACTCCCAAGTTCTATTTTATTCACGAGTTTATCAAAATTTACTTTCATTTGACTGCATTCAAAATGGTATTGATATAATTGTTAGACAAAAATTTGACTAGAATCGCTAAATTAGATATAATAGTTTGCAAAGAATAATTATAAATTAACATAATTGTTAGACATAAATTTGATTAGAATTGCTAAAGTTTCAAAAAACAATTATAAATTAAAAATAAATATTTTTATCCTTGATTTTGCCTCTAGAGATAAAACCTTTAATACTATTCTCTTTCTAAGTTAATGTCAATACAATAGTAAAAACGTTATTGTAGATATTACTGTCTGTTTATTCCTTTAGCTTGTACAGCTCAGCATAGGTAGTTAGAGATTGTTATGCAAGTTGCAGGTTGTTAGAGATTGTTATGTAAGTTGCAGGTTGTTAGATGGCTGGTTAGGCTATCATTCAGTTTTCTTTCCTTATTCTCATTTTAGCTCCTCTGTATATAAGTCCCTAGCGTGGAGCTGCATAATAACACATATATAGCATTACCTCTATTCTGTCTCCATTAATAGAGACTCAATTCTCCTCTCTCTTTAAATTTCTTCATGGTATCAGAGCAGCGTTCATCCTGATTTGATTTTCTTGATTTCTGATCGGTTGCTTCGTTTATCAACTGATCTAGCTTATGATCATTTGATTGATAGTGACAGAGATCAGTGTTCTTGAATTCTGAACTCTACTATGACAACTGAAGGAAATGGACAAATCCATGGTGATCCTCTATCTCTGTGTGGACCTGATAATCCAGGATCCATGCTGCCTAATAAGCCGTTCAATGGAGATAATTACGTTGGATGGAGCAATTCAATTCGTGTAGCTCTAGAAGCTAAGCGAAAGCTCGGATTTGTTGATGGCTTGTGTGCTAAACCTGATGCCACCTCCACTGATCTTTAGAGATGGATCAAATGTGATTATATGGTAAGATGCTGGTTACTCAACTCCATTGTTCCTGAAATTACTGAATGTCTTGTATATGTCCAATCTGCTAAAGAACTGTGGGATGAATTAGCTGAAAGATATGGTGAAGCTAACGAACCTTTCATCTATCAACTGCATCGAGATATGACATTGTTAATGCAAAACAATGATCCATTGACTGTATATTTTTAAAAAATGAAGAAGGTTTGGGATGAGTTACAAGTTGTTGATCCCATTCCTCAGTGCACTTGTGGAATCATAAGCAAGTGCACATGTCACTTGACCAAAAGATTAGCTGACATGGAGTCTAGGTTGAGGTTGATGCAATTTTTAATGGGACTGAACTCTAGGTATGAGGTTATGAGGAGTCAAATATTGGCAATGGAGCATCTACCAGCTGTGAACGAGGCTTATTACTTGATCTAGACAGTAAAGAAGTAGAGAAAGGTGCCTGACGTTATCGACATCAGAAATGAAGTTGATGCATGTGTTATTCAAAAACAACACAACAATAAGAATTTTAACAATGTTTCTTACAACAAGAAGGAAGGAAGGGATTCAAAGAAAAGCAAACAAGATAAATTTTGTGATTTTTACAAAGTAAAGGGACACACAAAGGATCAATGCTCAAGATACATGGCTACCTAGATTGGTACAAAGAGAACTATGGAGGCAAGATGGCTGCTCAAGTGTCTATTCAAGAAATATCACCTGAGCCTATTATGAATAATCCATTACAAATCTCTGAGGAGCAGGCCACATCCCAGGATGAAGTCAACAATGCTTTAGTCAGTGCAGTTTGCCAAGAAGTTTTGAAGGCTCTTAAGGGGAAGCAAATCATGCCTACTGAATCTGCCTTTGCAGGTAATGCATTCGTTGTATCTTTATATGGTAATAACTCAGAACATGTGCATGACAAAGTGTCTAGTTGGATCATAGACACTGGAGCCTCGGATCATATGACTCCTTTCATACAACTCTTAACTTCTAAAATCATTTTAGCCAGGCCTATTATGCTTAGCTGGCCAGATGGCAGTGTCAAGACTGTAAATACAATTGGAGAAGTTATACTGTCTCTTAGGTTAACCTTGAAAGGAGTATTATATGTGCCTGATTTCAAGCATAATTTCCTATCTGTTAGTAAGGTTATTGATGACCTGAGATTGGTTGCTACCTTCAACTACAATGGATGTGTTTTACAGGACCCTATTACTAAAGCTTACCTAGCTCATGGGGCTAAAATTGGTGGTTTATATAGACTACAAGCTGAGGACAGTAAGGATAACACAGGAGTTATAATTGCTAAAAGCAGGACATATTTTACTAGACACACCATTACACCAGGTAGAGGGACCACAATAAAGGATGTTGAAGATATTCATCTAGTCCATGCTAGATTAGGACATACATACATGTCAAAAATGTGTCACATGGATAATATTAGGCCCAAGTCTAGTTCTGATTTTGTTTGTAAAACCTGTCAGATGGCTAAGTTTCATAGATTACCTTTTACTCAAGGTGACTCTATTGCTAGTTTGCCTTTTGAACTTATTCACATGGATCTATGGGGACCATATAAGACTCTCGATATTACTAGTGCCTCTTATTTCCTGACTGCTGTTGATGATCATACCAGATTTACCTGGGTATACATGATATAAAATAAGATGTAAGTTCCAAACTATGTTAAGAACTTCTTTGCCTATGTTCAAACTCAATTTTAGGGTGTTATTAAACACCTTAGAATAGACAATGGTACTGAATTTTTTCAGGACTATTGTACTTAACTGTTTAGAGAGCTTGGTGTCATCCACCAAAGAAGTGCTCCCAAAACTCCTCAGCAAAATGGAAAAGTTGAAAGGAAATATCAACACCTAGTTGAGATAGCTGGGGCTATGAAGTTACATGCAAATCTGCCATCCAAATTTTGGGGTTCTTGTATACTAGCTACTGCACATGTTATAAACAGATTGCATAGCCCACTACCATTTTACAATAGAAAACGCCCTTTGAATGCTTGTACCATCAGCCAGTTGACATTGCTAACTTGAGGGTGTTAGGCTGCCTTTGTTTTGCTCTTGATTTGTCAAACCATGATAAATTTTCATCTAAGGCCAAGAAATGCATCTTTCTTGGTCATCCCTCTCGGCAGAAAGCCTATCAATTATATGATTTGCAGACTCACAAAGTCATTGTAAGCAAGCAAGTCAAATTTGTTGAAAATAGTTTTCCTTACAAGCAAGCTTCATTTCCGGTTTTACCTACCACTGAAATTTCCACTAAAAATGATGTTACCCCTATTCCTATTCTTCCTTTTGATGATTTTTCAGATGTTTCTAATGACTATCTCAATCCATATATGAGTAGTTCATTCCCTGAATTGACCACTGCAGTATCTAATATAAGTCTGCCTCTACTGAAATTGACATATAGTCCCCTCAAATTACTCCTCCAAGAAGGTCTGGTAGACCTTCTAAGAAACCAGCATGGTTGCAAGACTTTGCATGTCTTGCAACTACTACGTATCCTTTATTCAACCCTCAAGATTTCATACATCTCACCCCTGAATATGTGGCATCACTCAATAATGTGATAAGTGTGTATAAGCCTTCCACATACCAGCAACAACAACAACACCACCACCTCTCAGTGTGGGTCCCGCTTTCGCGGGGTCTGGGGAGATCCAGCTGTAGGTAACCTTACCTCCACCGGTATCCCTACCCATAGAGAGGTTGATTCCAAGAGACCCACAAAAAAGGTTTTGTGAAAAAGTTTTATAAAGGAAAGTGCTTGTGAAGCATTTAAAGAGGAAAATCAGTGCGAAAGAAGTTGAAGCTGAAAGAAAGCTGAAAGAACGTACCTCAACAATCCACGTTAAGCAGCTGCCGTCACTCTCAGATAAAAGCACAACCTGCATATGAGCACGACAGACCCCTACCAGCACTAAGCCACTGCAGCTACTGACAACTACAGAGTCGCACCTCTACCATCTAAGATTCTAATCCTATTCCGTCACAGCCTCCTATCCTGAGCTAGATCCTCCGTCAAACCCACTACTTTCAAGTCCTCTCTAATCATCTCGTCCAAACGCTTCTTCGGTCTACCCCTTTCTCTGTTACCATTGGGAAGGTCGATTAACTCACACCTCCTCACTAGAGTGGCCATACTTCTCCTTTTCACGTGGCCGAACCATCGGAGTCTTGATTCCCTCATCTTCTCTTCTATGAGGGCCACTTTAGCTAAGTCCCTGATAACACCATTTCTAACTCTGTCCATTATCCTAAAACCACACATCCACCTGACCATCCTTATCTTAGCTACCATCAACCTCTGGACCTGCGTCTTTTTTAGAGGCCAGCAGTTCGACCCATATAGGACAGCCGGTCTGACTACCATCCGATAGACTTTGCCTTTCAATCCTAAGGGTACCCTCTTGTCACACAGCACCCCTGAGGCAGACTTCTATTTTTGCCAGCTCACTCTTATGCGTTGGTTAATATCCTCGTTAATGTCTCCATTTTGCTGGATAATCGAGCCAAGGTACTTAAACTTATCTACCTTATGTATATGTCTCCCATCCAGGGTGACTTCTCCCCCCTCTTCTATCCTTCCACTGAAATAATAATGCAGGTATTTAGTTTTCGATCTACTTAATTTAAAACCTTTAGCTTCCAGCGTACGCCACCAACTCTCCAACTTGTCATTCACCCCCTGCTTGGTCTCATCGATAAGAACAACGTCATCTACAAAAAGCATACACCATGGAACCTCATCCTGAATCCCTCTAGTAAGTTCATCTAAAACTAAGGTGAAAAGGAACGGGCTTAGGGCTGAGCCCTGATGCAGACCCATACTGACAGCGAAGTCATTTGAGACCCCTCCTAGCATCCTAGCAATCGTCCGCCCTCCCTCGTATATATCCTTAATCACACGAATATACAAGGGCGACACCCCTTTTTTTTCCAAACAGCTCCATAACACTTCCCGCGGGACTCTATCATATGCTTTTTCCAGTTCAATGAACACCATATGGAGATCCACCTTTCTATCCCTGTACAAACCCATGAGCCTTCTGAAAAGGTGAATCGCCTCTATGGTCGACCTGCCTGGTATAAAACCAAATTAATTCTTTGAAATTGCAACATCTCTTTGCAACCTTTTCTCAATCACCCTCTCCCATAGCTTCATGGTGTGGCTGAGCAACTTGATACCCCTAAAATTATTACAGTCTTGAATATCCCCTTTGTTTTTGTACAGGGGGATGACTGTACTAGCCCTCCATTCTCGGGGCATCTTAACGGTCTTAAAAATGATATTGAAAAGCTTCGATAGCCACTCTAAACGTGCTTCCCCCAAACACTTCCAAACTTCCACCGGAATCTGGTCCAGACCCTCTGCCTTCCCATTCGCCATCTTTTTCAAGGCCTGCTTAATCTCATCCTTTGTTATATGGCCACACACTCGTGGATCAATACGCCTATCACTGCCTTCTCCACCCCTACTACAGGCTTCTCTCATTCCTTCCCCATTAAGGAGTTTAGTAAAGAACCTTTGCCATCTCCCCTTGATTTCAGCATCCTCATACAACACCTTACCATCTTCGTCCTTGATGCACCTCACCACACCTAAATTCCTAGTCTTTCTTTCCCTAGCTCTTGCCAGTTTAAAAACTTTCTTCTCCCCCTCCTTGGTCCCCAATCTATGATACAGTCTATCAAAAGTCAGGCTCTTTGCTACCGCCACAACTTTCTTGGCTACCTTTTTAGCCGCCTTATATCTAATACTCTTAGGCTCCCTTTCTTCATCTGAACCACTATTCATGACCTCCGCATAAGCCTCTTTTTTCTCCTTGACTTTCTCCTTTACCTCCTCGTTCCACCACCAGGCACCCTCCATCTTATTGCCAACTCTCCTGGAAAACCTAGGATCTCCTTAGTCGACCTTCAAATACAATCTGCCATAGCCTCCCACATTGAATCTGCATCTTCTGCCCTCCCCCAGCTCCTTCCTCAGTAATTCTCTCTGCTATTAACTCCGCGTTCTCCTTCGTGAGGGTCCACCACTTAACTTTGGGGTCTCCTACTCTCCTCTTCTTCCTATTCGAACACTTGAACTCTACATCCAGAACCAGCAATCTGTGTTGTGTTCCCAGATACTCGCTAGGGATCACCTTACAGTCCTTACACGATCTCTGGCTATCCGTCCTCGTTAGAAGTAATCGATTTGGGTCCTGCAGGAGCCGCTCTTGAAGGTCACTAAGTGATCCTCATTCTTCATGAAAAAGGAGTTGACCATCAACAAATCAAAGGCCAGTCCAAAGTCTAGCACAGAAACCCCTCCCGTGTTTCTCTCTCTAAAACCAAAACCCCTGTGGACTGCATCATATCCAACTGATTCCGCACCAATATAGCTGTTAAAGTCGCCTCCTATGAAGAGTTTCTCGCTCCGAGGTACATCTTGGATGACCATATCCAAATCCTCCCGAAAAAGCTTCTTAATGTCCTTCGGCAAGCCTACTTGAGGTGCATAAATACTAACCACATTCACGAAAACTAAACTCACCAAAACCTTGATGGCCATAATCCGGTCGCTTTTACGCCGCACTTCGACCACGAAGTTCGCCAGCTCCTTCTCAACCAAGATGCCAACTCCATTCTTCGCCTTGATTGACCCCGAGTACCACCAAGCTAAAATAGACCCTAGATGGGTTGAAGCTATGGATAAAGAAATTACAGCTCTTGAAGCCAATGACACATGGGAAGTTACTACATTGCCCAAAGAGAAAAGAGCTATTAGCTCAAGATGGGCTTACAAAATTAAATACAAGGCTGATGGCACAGTTAAAAGGTTTAAGGCTCGGTTTGTAGTGCGCGGGTTTGATCAGATCAAAGACAAAAACTATAAGCACACATTTTCTTCAGTGGCCAAGGTTACCACTGTCAGGTTACTTATTGCTCTTGCTACAGCAAAGGTCTGGCTAGTTCATCAGCTTGATATAAACAATGCATTTTTGCATGGATTTTTGGACGAAGAAGTATATATTACACCTCCTGAGGGATACACTGCATCTGTTGGTAAAGTATGCAAACAGAAGAAATCATTATATGGTTTCAAACAGGCATCTAGACAATGGAATAAAGAATTTTCCCAATTTCTGAGCCAGCATGGTTTTACATAATCCAAGCACGATTATTCATTATTCACCAAGGGGTCTGCTGATCTATTTGTAGCAGTGCTTGTATATGTTGTTGATGTGCTCATCACAGGCCGTAATGAAAAGGGCATTCTGGATCTTAGACACGCGTTGGATTAAGCTTTTCACTATCAAAGATCTTGGTTTTATGCGTTATTTCCTTGGCATTGAAGTTTCCAGATCATGCCATGATTTCTTCCTCAATCAAAGAAAGTATATTTTGGACAATCTATCTGATACTGGTTTGACAGCTTCTAAACCTGCATAGATCCCTCTACCTACAGGACACACCTTATCTACAGATTATGGTTCTCTTCTCCCTCATCCAGAAAAGTATCGAAGATTGGTTGGGAGGTTGTTATATCTTAACATTACTAGCCTAACATTTCTCACTCTGTTCAACAATTAAGTCAATTCTTAAGTGCTCCTAGAGAGCCTCATATGCAAGCAACACTTCACTTGTTAAACTATCTTAAAGGCATTATTAACCATGGGTTGTTTTATCCTGCAAATACAACCCTTACTTTACAGGAATACAGTGATGTAGATTAGGGCAAATGCCCTTTTAGCAGAAAATCCCTTATAGGGTACTGCATTTTTCTTGGCAATTGTTTGGTTTCCTGGAAAACCAAGAAGCAGAAGACTGCCTCTAAATCATCAGCTGAATCTGAATACAGAGCAATGTCTTACAGCACTAGTGAGTTAGTGTGGATTGCTGGCGTAATGAAGGATTTGCACATACCTACTTCCTACCCAGTGACCTTATTATGTGATAATAAGGCTGCCCAGTACATTGCCACCAACCCAGTTTTACATAATCGAACTAAGCATCTTGATCTTGCTTGTTATTATATCAGAGATAAGGTGCGAGATGGTTTTCTTCAAACTTCTTATGTCAAGTCTCAGTTCCAATTGGCCGATTTGATGACCAAGACGCTTCTTGCTTCCCAACATCACTACCTCAGTGTCAAGTTAGGTCTTATGCATTCTTCCCAAGTCCCACTTGAGGGGGATGTAAAGATTATTGTCTGTTTATTCCCTTTGCTTGTATAGCTCAGCATAGGTAGCTAGAGATTGTTATGCAAGTTGCAGGTTGTTAGAGATTGTTATGCAAGTTGCAGGTTGTTAGATGGTTGGTTAGGCTATCATTCAGTTTTCTTTCCTTTTTCTCATTTTAACTCCTCTGTATATAAGTCCCTAGCATGGAGCTGCATAATAACACATATATAGCATTACCTCTATTCTATCTCCATTAATGGAGACTCAATTTTCTTTTCTCTCTTTAAATTTCTTCAATTATGTTTCTTAATTTTTAAAAAGTCATAATTTAAAAAGGTCACATAATTATTGTTACTAAGGCTCGAACATACAACAAACCCAACCTGAGCGAAATCCAAGCATCCTGTGTTAGGCATGCACTACACACTTGTTGTTGTTTAACTAAACTAGAAAATATATAGCTGAAATTATATATCTTAATAAAAAATACACAACTACTATTACTAAGATTTGAACACTAGACCTTTCCACTAAATAAGCAAGCCTCATGCTAATTGGCCAACATTTAAAATTTTTTTCCCAAAAAGCTGCGGTGTCAATTGTCACCCCTTGCACCCACATAGCTTCGCTCGTGCATATTAATTTGATTTCACCAAAGCAGTAGTTAAAAAAAAAGTGAAGAAATAAAAAAATTATTAGAAACCAGATCATACTCCAATAATTAAGTTGTAAAAAATAAATTTTTTATGTGTGTTTAGCGCTGTTAAAATTATAGTAAAAAGCGAGAATTTGTTGGCAATCAATTTGTGCCCTCTTTCTCTTGTGTTCTTTTTCTCAATTGGACTACAAGGTGGAGTAAAAAATAAATATATTTCCTTAACACTCACCGTCAAGTTGAAGCATGTAAGTTTAGCATGCTCAATTTGCCTTTCAAATACTAAAACTACTTTTTCCCAAGCGCTTTTGTGAGAATACTTGGTGGTTGATGATGGGCACCAACATGAGGAACTCAAGAATGCCAGCTTCAAGTCTCTCACAAACAAAATAACAATCTATTTCAATGTGCTGGGTGTGTTCGTGAAACACATGATTTTTTACAATTTGTATGGCTGCTTGATTGTCACAAAAGGGTTTCATGGGTTACTTATGGAAGACTCCTAAAGCGGCCAAAAAGGATAGCATCGACACTAGCTTACTAGTAGCCACCGCCATCGACCTATACTCAGCTTCTACTGAGGACCTTGAAATTGTAGCTTGCTTATTAGTCTTCCGGGAGATAGGTTAACTTGATAGTCTCACAAAGTATCATGTCAAAGACCTTCTAGAAAGTGGGCTTGCTCCCAAGTCAGAGTTGCAGTATCCATAAAGTTGAATATCATTATAAGCTCGTAGAAGAATCCCACAATAGACAATGCAATACACTCCGTGCTGCATCCACATGCTCCTTCTTCGTCGCTTGCATGAACTATGATAAGATACGAATTGCATATGTTAGCTTAGGACGTGTGAATGTCAAATAAATCAACCTTCCTATAAGTCTCCGATATTGAGTCGCATCATCTAACAATTTGTCTATTGCCAAGGCTAATTTGTGATTCTCTTCAATTCGCGAAAAATGTTGGTTTGACTCCCAAAGACCACACTCATCAATAATTAGGAATGGGCGTGGGGCGGGTGGAGGCATACCACAGCCATACTGGTTTTTTAAAATCATCCCCGGCCATATCTATACCTATACCCGTTGAGTTTTAAAAATCCATACCTTACACATGCCCATCAAATACTTTGGGTATTTCGGGTTTTATTCAGGTACATATACATTGTAGGAAAACAATATCTATCCAGTTCATGCATAAATTATTTTTGCGGTGCATCAAGTCTTCATTATTGTAATTATTTTGACAATTCATTTTTTTTTCAATATCTTAAATTAGTTAAGTAGCCTTTGATGCTATGAATTCTTGGTACATTTTCAATTTTAGAATTGTCAAGTAATAATTTCATCTTGTAACATTAATTGCATTCTACCTATGAGCATTCTAAAAGATTTAAACTCAAAAATAAGATTAGAAAAATTAAAAAAAGACAACGAGGTATGGGTATGGAGCGGGTTCGGGGATAAGGATGGGCATGCCTCTACCTAACCCGTACCCAAACCCAAACCCAAACCTAAACCCAAACCCATTTTCAACACACCTTCCCCTTATTGGTTTTTTTCCTATTTTATATACCCAAAATTGCTATAACTAGAGTAGGTTTGGGTTGGATTTCTCGGGTTCGGGTGGAACTCCTATCTTTATCAATAATCTCTAAGGCATATTTCCGTTGACAAAGAAACAAGCCTTGTGGTCCATGTGCCACTTCAAAATCGCCATAAAATATTTCAAGGGGTTAAGGACCTTCATGCTAAGGCAGTCATTCAAGTAACCCTTGTCACATCCTTCAGCATTCTTTGTTAGCAAGAACAATATCATCCATATAAAAAAATAAAGCCGTAAAAATAGCTCATTGCCGATAAATAAACAAAGACTAGTGAAAAAAATTATCTTTTGAACCATCGAGGTTAGGGCAAATAATTTCTCAAACCCACATTTTTTGATAAATATCTCATAGTCCATCCAACTTTGGGTAAACATTTTCTAGGACCAAAGTCAACCAAACTTATCTTTTTTAAAATTACACCAAGGACCCTAAGTTTCTTATATTTACACATCTAATCCAAAGCCTTAAAAACTTACTTTAGAAAAATAAAAATTTGTGCATGTGATTTTTTACTCATAAATATTACTTGACGGCCTCTTTCAATTGGTATCAGAGCCATGTGATCAAAAATAATTAAGATAATTAAGTTAATTAACAATTAATTAAGCTAATTAACTGTGATTAACTGTGATTAATGCTAGAATCATCACCTGCTTCCCTGGACCAAATTATTCACATATTGTTCACTCACCAGAAGACCTTTTTCCCATGACACCTCAATCAAACTATATCACTGATATAGTTTTAGAATTAAAAGTAGAATTAGCTAAAATTAAGACCGAAGTCAATGAGCTTAAGAAGCAAATATCGGTAATTCACCTTTCTCTAGTTAACGAAGTAAGACATAGCGAAAAAGCTACTTCTAGGTTTTAGTACTCCATTTCAGCATGAATATCCTTTCCAAAACCCAAAAAATAAAATTCTATTTCCTTTGCACGATATAAAAATCCAAAAAGAAGTAAGAGAAAAATTAGGTGAAAAATTGACTGAATAAATAGAAAAAGAAGAAGAAGATGAAGTATAAGCAGTATACTGTTGAATAACTACAAAATATGTTCGAGAACGAATATAATCCAAAAGAATTAAACAAGATTATGAGTGCAATTAGTAATAAGTATGACCATTTATCTGATGATAATGAAGCGACTAATAATATCTTACCAGAAGAAGAAATAAATTAGCAGATGAACCCTATTAAACTAGAAAATCTTAATCTGTTACCTTTAGAAGAAATTAGAAGAAAATTAGTTACAAAAATATTGTAAAATGGCTGTTGAAGATGAGATTAACAAAAGCGGAGAAGAACTCAACTTAAGTGAGATAGAGACCAATCTGATTAATAATGTTGTTCCTAAACCTGAAGAATTTGATGAACCTTCTCGAAGAAATACTCATTTTATAAGACTTAGGTACGTACCAGCAGGACGTACAACCAATTTTTCTTCGGGTTCATCCCAAGGAAAACTACAACCTTTGAAAAAGTTAGTCTTACCCCAATTAGTTAGACGGGTTACATTTTAATCATAGATGGTGCTCGTAATAGAGAATAAATATTGGAATAATGGAAAAGAGACATGAATAGTATTTTAAACCTAAACACTACATGGACTGTCGTAAATTTTCTATTTACATCGAACATAGTTTTTCTAACACTGTAGCTTACTGGTATCATTCATTAAATGAAGATTGTAAAAATATATTAAATATGATGGAAACTCCAACTACAATGTTTAAAAATCCATGTAAGGAAATTGAAACTGAATTTATCGAAGTTAAACTTGATTCCGAAGAGAAGGCAAGAGTATGGCAGAGAAAGATTAATAAAATTATGTTGCTAAATTTAGTCAATATTATTACAAAATTGGCGTAATGAAACTGATCTTGGTATGTTCTATGACAAATTGTCATATCTAATAAATTTCATAATTAATGAAAATACATTGCATGGCTTGAACGTGCTGATGTTATCTATGTCCTTGGTTCAGGAATCTCTTATTTAAGAAAATAAGTCAATGATCAATGTCTTGATGTTCAAAAGCAAAAGAAAATTAAAAGGCAATTTCTAACTTGTTGGAATTCACCTCACCAATGGGGAAAAGAACCTAAAAGAAGATGAAAAAGAGAATTTTCTATGAAAAAGAGCTTTAATGAGCAGAGGGGAGAGAAACATAAAATAAAATATTGTAACAAACCAAGTCCTAAAAAATAAAGATTTTTTAGGAAAGTAGCTTATTGTCCTGCCAGGAAAACAACTGCAAATGCTAGACATGCAGAGAAGTATGACATTATATTGAGTTTGCTGAAGATGAGGCATTAGACCTAGCTCTAAGTAACAACAAAGGGATTGTTGAGATTATATTAGATAATGAATATGAAAAAAGTGATTATGAAGAAACCAGTCATGTGATGAAAAGTGGCTTAATTAGTCTTGGTGATCTTCAAGGAGAAGAGTTTATTGTAGACAATGATAATGAAGAAGTCAAAGGAGATTGACTTCCTATAATTCAAAAAGACATGATCTATAAAAAGTCCATCTTTCAATTAAAAGGCAAATACGTATGTGAGATGATTGAAGGAGATCTAGAAATCAAAGATTGTGAGTATGATGTAGGAGAAGTTAATCTCATATATTGGAAATACATCCTTAAGCATAACAAAGATCAAAAGCATAGATATATCTATGTTAGAAGTGTCCAAGTTTAAATCACTCTATTACAATATTATAGCAAAAATATTGATCTTTACGCTTTACTCTGTGATATAAGGCATACCAAATTTAATAATCAAATTATCATAAGGATTAAGACCAATTTATGTAATGGATAGGCAGGATTGAATTGTCGACCTGAATATTATGTGAGTCTAAGGATGAGTTTGCTAAAAACTTTCTATCACTTAAGATAAAAATGGTTGGAATGTACATGAAAAGAGGAGGATATCCATTAATGATATTCTAAACAATTATCTACAAATTAGATAATACAATAGATCCAAAGACTAAGGTCACCATAATAGAAGTAGAAAAATTTAAAAGCCCTACCCCCACGTAGAAAATCCAGAGGATTAAATCTAATCCACAAGAGATAAAGCTTGATCGTTCATGGATATCTAGCTTTGCCAACCCTACAAAAATCAATAAGAAAAATGTGATAAAAATGGTAAAATTACCATTAAAACTCAATTATTATGAAGCATGAGTGCTAGATCAGACTAGGGATAAGGATCTTCATTAGTTAAAGACGAGCTTGAAGAAGATGATATAGTAAGTATGACCAGTGAAATGAGTAGATTGAATTTTGAACCCACAAGACATAGTGTAGATCGAAGTATAAGTGTAGAAAGAAAAGTCATTAGGTACAAAATAAAAACTATTAGTGAGCCAATTTTTGAGAATGAACTTGTCAAAAAATGACTATGGAGATATGCTATGAAGTCACCAACACAAATTCTAATAGCCTTTATATCCCAATAAATATAAGCTTAGAGGGATATAATAAATATGAGTTGTGTGCCTACATAGATAGTGGTTGTTTTATATGCTTTGGAAAGAGATTATCATTTCCAGATTTTATGTGAAAAAGAGCTAAAAATCCTTTGCAAGTGAGGATAGTAGATAATAGCGTCATGAGTCACAATGAAGCAATAGAAGGGCTAGCCATAGAATTAGGAGGAGTTCAATGCATTATACCAGTTCTATGGGCTACTGATCAACCCTCTCATGATATGATTATTTGAAATAATTTTCAGAGATTATATTCTCCATGCACACAAATCAGATCCTGTTGAAAAATTAAGTAAGGCTTATACCCATAAGAAGATTGAGTTCACATGCAGCCAACGTTGTGAGAAGGTAATGCCTGCACAACGAGAGGTAGTATTAACAATTTCTTTACTCAAGTTATCTATTAAACAGCAAATTGTTGAACAATAAGAAAAATTGTACAAAGAACTCTACTCTAATAATCCACTAAAGTTTTGGGATAAAGATAAGATATTTGCAAAAAATCACTCTATTAAACCCCAACACTATTATCTGAGTCAAACAAATACTATATACACACTAGGATATCTAGAAATTTGATAAACAAATGAAAGAACTTCTGGATAAAGGATTAATCAGGACAGCAAGAGTCCTCACACCATTTTTACTTTCATGGTAAGAAATCATGCAAAAGAAAAAAGAGAAAAATCAAGAATAATGATCAATTATAAGAAGCTTAATGACAATACTATCTTTGACGGTTATTATGTTCCTAACAAAATAGTCCTTTTCAACAGAATTCAATGAGCCTCTTGGTTCTCGAAAATGGATTACAAAAGTGGATATTGGTGGATAAAAATGGATGAGGAAAGTATTTCTTTAACTGCATTTATTGCCCATAAGGATACTATGAATGGATAGTAATGTCATTTGGTCTTAAAAATGCACGTCAAATATTTCAAAGAAGAATGGATAATATTTCTAAAGACCTCAACCATTATTGTTTAGTTTACATCGATGATATTCTTATCGTTTCAAGACCATAGACAACATAAAGATGATGTCTTAGCTGTTACCCAAAGGTGCATTGATCATGATATCATATGTGTAAAAAGTAAGTGCATTTATGCTGAATAAGAAATTGAGTCCTTCGGTCTAGAGATAAAGTTGGACAAATCATTCTACAAAAATACATTCTGGAAAAAATAGAAAATTTTCCTTAAAAAATTAAAGATAGGAGGCAACTAGAAAGGTTTCTTGGATGTCTTGCCTATACTTCAGATTTCATTAAAGATTTAGCTAAATTGAAAAAGTCATTGCAGTATAGACTATTATTGATACAAAGATTGTTTAAAATTTTAAAAAGATGTGTAAAAAATTTCCTATTCTCAATTTGCCTAATGAAGGATATAATTTAGTTCTTAAGATAAATGCCAGCAATGAGCACTGAAGCGTAGTACTCAAAATCAAACAAGGTGAACAACTATGTAAATATTACAATTGAAGTTTTAATAAGGCATAATGCAACTATCCTACGATGGAAAAAGAATTAAAAAATTCTTAATCTTTTTAGCCCTAAAATCTTTTCTTATTCAAACTGATTATAAAGGAATACTTAGTTTTGTAAAAAAGAATTTATCAAATATGTAAGTGTAAGGGCGACTCCTACATTGGCAATTATGGCTTAACAATTTTCCTTCTCTATTGAACATATATAGGGATCGAAAAACTCCTTATCAGATAGTCTAACTCGAGAACTTGCCAATGGTGATTATCAAAGCCGACCTCTCCTGCCAGAAAAGGAGGAAATCCATAATGAAATGTCATTCCTACTAGAATGAGTTTTTCCTTCTAGTAAAGTCCTTATTGATAACTTAGAATTCCATATAAAAGGTAGATCTCGCTTTAATCTACTTTCTTTTTCTTACCTAATAGCCCAAAGATTTGCCCAACTAGAGTTACAGGTTAATTACCTCACATGTGCTTATGATATCCAAGAAAAAAATAAGCTCTTATGTTCAAGAAAAATGATTTAATAAGTGGTATGCAGCCTGTATTGATTATTATCATAACTATTCTTGCGATATTTGAGAGTCTTGGAGTACAATGATCTATTTTCCTAATAAGTCTGGAGGTGGTGGTGTTAGTTTCCCAACCAACTCAATCTCTCCAAATGATTCTCTCATTAAAGCCTGGGAATACAAGATGATGGTTTACTTTATGGAAATTCCAGATCCAAAGTTTCCATTTTTCTTAAGACTAATCAAATTCCAACAATGCATGTTCAAGAAGATCCATTGGATTCTTACATCTCCTGAGGGTCCAACAAAAATTCCATACAACAGACCTCTATATTTGGAGGTACATTGTTCACTCATTGAATATGAAAATGGAAGGATCAAACCCGTCCATTATCTTATCCAGATCATTGATTACGACGATCCCTATGATTAATGACAAGACTGATTTTCAGAATGAGGAGGATTTGTTACTGATACTACTTTAGCAAGAGCCATTCGTTTTTACAATATTTATCATCAAACGTGGGCATTAATTGAATAAGGAAAAATGATAATCTATTATGGAAATACCACTTTCACCTATGACAATGAGTTTAAAGAGTACATGAAGGTAGAAGGAGCAGTCTCATAAGATATCTTTGATTATCTCTTTGATGTTGGAGCTGAAAAATTCCTATCAGAAGAAGGGAAGAAATATCTTCTAGAATTATTTGAGAAATGGGATCCAGAGCATCTTCAATTAGATGAAGGTTTTGATGATTATCCAGATAATTATGGTCTGAAAGATACAATTAGAGATGAAGGCATGCAGAATCTCAATAATGATAACTAGTCTTGTCATCATTAAAAGCTCTGAAAATGGTTGCCCCATTATTGTACTATTCTGATAAGTGTTAGTCTGTGAAATAAAGTGTGTATTTTAGCCATGTGAAGAGTTAGTATGTACTGTAGTCATGTGAAAATCAGTATGTACTATAGCCAATAGGGCATCCTATATACCCTTATCCGTCTTTAAAAGGAGAGGTCGAGAGCTGAGAAGAGACACGATCATTTAAGCGTTCTTGAGCAAAAGGAAAGTCGGGATTCTCCATTTCTCTATGAGCAAACATCTCTAATTAGCTTAAAGTCCCTCTTCAAGCTTTCAAGCTTTCAACAAAAGAAGTTTTCCAGTAAGGAACGTTATTCAATCGAACCTTATGTCTTAAATATTATAATTTCCTGGTTAAAATTCTACTATCCTTGAAAAAGATTAAAAACTTGATTAGTGAATACGATCCGAGGTATAAAATGAAACGGATCTGTCATGTGCCTGATCTAAGGAAGGTGGGGTTGTTATTAGCAATCTCTGTAAACTGGGAGTTAGAAAAACACCGGAATCCAATGCTGACTAAATTCAGATAATAATCGAAACTCTCAAATTAAGTTTTAATTATGTTGCTAAGCATGGTGGGCCGTATGTCACAGAAAATATAATACATAAAATATAAATAGTAGATTGTGATAACTAGTACTAGTAAAGTCAATATAAGAAGAAAAAACAGTAAAAATAATCATATTTGGATATTAGGGACCAATTCGTAGATTTAGAAAGTTGAGGGTCAGCCGGTTAGAAATTAAAATATTTGTCCCCCAAAAAATAATTGCCCCAACCTACATAGTCCCGGAAATTTTTATCTAAAAAAGTGTAATTTAAAAATCATTATACCAAACCTCAGTGTACCGAAAAGTAAATTATTCAAGACTAGTCCGCATAAGAATGAACAAATTTATACTCACACAACTTGGATGAAAGCTTGACAAACCATTGGCGAGGAGCTTGTCGAAGATATAAATTTATTACTTCAGTCTACACGCTTTGTTTTTTACCACCGTAAGTGAACCCGAAGGCATGCTCATATACACTTCCTCTTCCAAGTCTCATGTAAAAAGACATTATTTACATCCATTTGATGTACAACCCATCCTTTTACAATAGCAACAACCAAGAAACAACGCGCACTAGTCATCTTAGCCATGGGAGCAAAAGTTTTTTCATAATCAAATCCTTCTGCCTGACGATCCTTGTGGATGACTAAGCGAGATTTGTATGGTTGGATAGTTCCATCTGAATTGTACATTACTCTATAAACTCACTTACAACTAATGGGTTTCTTTCCTTGTGGAAGATGCTCAATTACCCACATCTTATGCTCTTCCAAGGATTTTTATTTTGGTAGCCATAGCTTCTCTCCATTGTGGATATCTTATGGCTTCATAATAGTATTTAGGCTCAATAACCTTTGTAATGGTAGCTAAGCAATCCTAAAAATAGGGAGAAAAATTAGAAGAAAATTAGAACACGTGATAGAAGTAGCTAAAGGGTACTACGTACCTGAGGATTCTTTTTGAGGCAGATAACAAGAGAGATAGGGTCCTTGGATATGGCACTGTGTAGTAAATAAAATTCTCGAGCTGGCTTGGTAGTTTTCTTGTCCGCTCGCTGCGTCTGACACCATGGACTAAATCATGGTCTAGCCTATACAAACGGTTGCTGGATGTTTCCAAACTTGTAGTGGGCTCATTGTCTTGGCCAATAAAACGATCTACCAGTGCCTTCTTGCAGCATCTCCTGATTGGGCCTCTATTAGTTTCGTTGACTTAGCCCAAGCTATGCTAAAGCTACTCAACTTCTCTCCCTTTGTCATCGGATCTACTCCTGATGTGGTCTTAGCCCAGTTCATCGAACTCTTTGGGTTGTTAGGCTATTCAATCATCATCTGCAAAAGCCTTAAATTGCTGACTCCTAATAGCATTGTTTTGCTTCTGTATCCCTTGTGGATCCACTTCCATGTTGTTAAAGGGAAAAAAAAATTTCAAAGAAAATTACTTCTCTACTTACAAAAATCTCATATGTGTCCAAGTCAAACAATTTTCATCCTTTTTGTCCAAATGGATACTCAACAAAATACACTTTCTACTATGAGATGTAAATTGTCCTTTCCTATTGACCTATTATGAGCAAAACACAAGCTCCTAAATACCTTCATGTGGTCATAAGATGGTTGTTTCATAGTGTGTTTTCCGCCTAAAACATTACCATGAGTCTTGTTGAATAAATAAGCTACTATGAGCACACATTCTCCCCAAAACTTAAGTGGCAAATTAGCTTGAAATCTCAAGGCTCTAGCCACATTTAGAACATGCGGTGCTTACGCTCCACTTTACCATTTTATTGTGGGGTGTCAACACAATTGGTTTGGTGCACAATTTCATTCATGAAGTAGAATCTCTTCATAGGTGCAGATTTAAATTCAATTCCATCATCGCACCTACCACTTTTACGTCTTTTCAAATTGATTTGTAACCATCGTAATAAACCCTTTAAGAAATTGGTCTGCTTCACTCATTTCTTTCATCAAATAGATCCAAACACCTCTAATAGTGTCATCTATAATGGTTAAAAAATAATGCAAACCACATGAGGAGGAAACTCTATATGGACCCTAAATGTCTCAAAAAAGAAGATCAAATAAATCATTTGCTATTCCCACTAGTAAAAAATTGAGTTATAGTTAACTTGACGTATAAACAAGCATCACAAACACCAAGCTCATTATTTCCACTAGAAATTCATGAAGTCTAAAAAAGAGAAGGCAGAACTTCACTTGAAAGATGCTCATGCAGTTATATCATAAGTCCTTTGAAACGACAACATCATCTGGAATTTTTCACCTCCGGTGCCTCCTTGTAATGGTAGACCCCATCTCTTTGCTCACCCACTCCAATCAGAGTGCTCAAAGTGCGGTCCTATAATACACAAAAATCATTAAAATATGTCTCTTTACAGTTCAAATCCTTGGTTATTTTTGCAGCAAAAACAAGATTCCATTTTGAGATTAGGAACACAAAGAGCTCCATTCAATTTCATGTTCTTTTCCAAGGCCACTGAGCCTCGTTTGCTAGCTATGGTATGTGCTACATCAAGCAGCCTGATAGGAATGGGTCGAACGTTCTCAGTCTCGGTCATGATTTTCGTATCATCGGTCACATGGCATGAAGCACCACTATCAATCAAACAAGGAAGAGTACTTGAGACTTTCTCATATTCTCCCTTTGGTATGTCAGTTAGGCTTAACAATTTCTACACTTGCTCTGCCGAAAATCCAAGAATCATGACCTGTCCTGTCTCGGTTAGCCCAACAGTTGGTGTGGCAGCATCGCTGCAGGCTGTAGTAGCATGAACACTATTTCACCTAGCACCTCAACCTACATGGCCACGACAAGCCCAACCTGCTGTTCCACTGCAGCTACCACAACCATGCCTTTGTGGTCTCCAGCTATCTAGATAGCCTATGACGTCGCAGCATGCTGCTTCGTCATGTCGTACCTTTCATAATGTCTGCAAGTTGACCTCTCTATTGCTCCTAACATGACCTTTTTATGATTTTCTTCTTGACTTATCATGTTAAAGATTGTATAAAGGGAGTATAGGATCAAGTGTAAGTCTGACTGCTGATAGTTAAAAATGGCTCATTATTCAACCCCTTTAAGAATTGATGTGTTTTCAGTTCTTCAATCATCTTGATAATTGTATTTCCAATTCCGTACTGACACTTGCCACAAGTACAGTGAAGTAACTTTACATAGTTCCCCAATTTGGTTCATATCCTTATAAATTTTGCATAGAACTCTACAACTTCAAGTCCGCCTCAGCTGCAAGAAGCAGAATCGCTCTTTAGTTGATGTATTTTTAGAGCATTTTGCCACAACATACCTTGTTCTTAAATTTACCACATATCTAGTGTCGTCTCATCATAGGCCATGCTAGCATGGAGTTTGGGGTTCATAATATTCACAATCCATGAGAAAATCATGGAGTTAACCAATCTCTCAGGCATTGAATTCACCTAAATCATCTCCTTCTTTAAATTTTGGTCGTTCTGGGGTTCCTCTATGAACTCTAGTGTGCTTTTTTCTTTTAGTGTAGTTCTTACTACCTTTTTCCAAAGATCATAGTTCTTCATGTTGAATATAACCAACAGATGGCCACACTCGATCCATTAGATATATACAAGTAACAAGGTGATTGATAATCAATTATGAACTTCTTATTGTCATCACTCAAGGATTTGATACCATGTGAAAATTGTAGCAAAAAGGAAGAATTTGTGGGCAATTATCTGTGCGCTCTTGCTCTTGTATTTCTTCTTCACGGCGTGACTACAAAGTGGGTTATGTATGCTTGCTACCACACACCTCGGATGCCCTAAGCAAGTCATACAAAATAATTACAAGATATGAAAAATAAATATAAAATAAATACATTTTCTTAAAGGAGTTAATTGTACTGCTTATGACACATTTATTTTCTTAAAATTCACCCACTATTGATACAAAAACCATTAATTTTTGATCGAATACAATTTATACATGATATTAATATTTATAACTCATTAATGCTAAATGGATTGGAGTCATAAGTTTTAATGATATGAACCAATTAGAACTTGCCAACTCAACTAGTATGTGAAGTAACCCGATATATACTCCCAATCTTTGCACCAAATACATAGAGGGTTGCATGCGCTGTAGGATATTGTTTACAAAATATCCGTTATCATTACATGTTGGGCTTCAAAATTTGAAAATATAACCATTGTATTTGATTGAGGCTCTGTTTGGCAATTAGCTGGTAGTTATTAATTGTTATTTGATTGTATTAGTTGTTATCTTACTATATTAGTTGTTTGACTTATATGACTACATTACCTATTTTTGGAAAAATGTTTGGTAAAATTTAGTGTTCCTAATAATGCTATCTGGTAAAATTCCACTTATGCCTATAACATAGTTTTACTAATTTTTTAACAATACGATTATTTTTATTACATATTTATTTTTCTTTTCAACATGAATTATGAATTATAAATTGTGACTTACGAAATAGGCAGAATTAAATTTGGATCTTCATTGATATTTATTATCACTATATTTTCATTTGATGTTAACTTAATGACCTTTATACTGATAATTAGAATTTATATGACAAAATAGTATTTAGAATATTCTACATCTCAAAAGACTAACTTACATTGTTTATTAAATTAAAGAAAATATTTAAATTAAAATCATTAACTTTTTGAATGCAAAACCTCAAAGATGGCCGCCTTCTCTTACTTGTTAAGTTGGAAGAGGATAGTAGAGATGCAAGAGAAAATAAAACAAGCAAAATGAACGAATGAGCGGTAGATTAGCAAGGCAGTAAGGTTTTTGGTTTGAATGCCATTTAATGTAATTTCGTAAAAAAAGGGACGACATGATAAAATTTTGATATTGAACAGTAAACAACTCTTTCAAAGAGTTTTTTATAAATTAACTTTTTTGGCACGAAGTGCTAACATAAAACTATTTAACCAAACAATGCAAAGAGATTTTTGGCAAAGATCAAGCAGCTAATACCTATAAAAAGCTCTTTTTGCTCCCAAAAGCGTTTTTGTTGAATAGGGCTTGAATATTTTTATACTCGCTTTTTTTTCCTAGAAAAAGAATAAATCTTGCCAAAAGGAACTTAAATAAAATACATGGGAGTCTCATAATAAGTACCCGAAGATTCCTTAAGAATTTAAAAAATTTTCAAGTACTATAGTTAAAGCCATTCATAGCCCGCGATCTTATCCCAAAATATCTTAACCATATAAGTAACTTAATGGCTACTTGTAGCATTGGCCTAATGCAATCGACATTTTTCATTTCATACTGTCCCATTAACACCCCCACTCGCTCTCGCCCCCCTTCTCCCCCATCATGCTTTCTCTCCACTCCCTCCCATTTTGTAGAGCTTGTCGTAGAGTTACAAATTTAACCACTACTTCGACTTATAAATAATATTTATATCATAGGAAAGTGGGAATCGATCCCACGAGAAAAGATTATGTCAAAAAACTAGTTTAATTGTAAATGATTTTACTACTCTAATTTATTATTTCTTCTCTTTGTATTTCTATAATAAATCAAATTTAATAAATAAAAATTTGGAAAAATACTTAATATTACTGCCAAATATTCTAAATTAAATTTCAGAAATAAAACAGTAAATAGCTATCCTAAATAATTTGGAAAATAAAAATAGAAATAATAATACAATATTCAACTAAAAATTAAACAGAAAATAACAAAAAGAAAATTAATATTGAAAAAATCACAAACAGTAACCTAAACTAATATTCTTAAAGTTTATAAGTTTATAACTCTAGAATTATAAATAATTAATTTTAGAAAAATAAAACAGAAAATTAAATCTGATATTAGAAAAAAATAAACTGCACTAATATAAATATGAAATTAAATAACAAAATTACCCAAATTTAAGGATATAATTTTCTGGACTTAATAACACCTAAAAAACATAAAATAAAATTTAAAAACATAATTTTCAGATGTATTGAATTAAAAACCTACACATATCCAATTCACGAAATAATTCTGAAAAATTATCAAATAATTTTCAAAAATTCCAAAATTAAATAGAGGCAGAATATGGCACTAGATAAACCCTAGGATGGATTACAATTTGAAAAAATACAAAATAAACTATTTTTAGCCTAATTTCTAATAAACTTGTAATTAAACGGTAAAATAAAATATAAATTAAATCTGAAAATTATAATCACACTAAAAATCAAAATCTAATTGATCTAATATTACCAAGATACTCCTAAAAGACTCTCTTTTGGGGGGGTTAAACGAAATTCATATTAAAGCTAATAATCGAAGAATAAAAATTGACAAACTAAACAAATTAACTAAAAAGCAACAAATAATTATCAAAGATATCAAATTTATGAAAAATGCTTAGCATAATCTATATCCACCATGCAAATTAATATTTATCATTAACACACAAGTTGATTTCATCCATGAGTTAAACTGTAGAAGACACCCACCAGCGGATCTTCCCTATTTTTCCTTATATTATAGTTTAATTAGGTCCAGCCCTAATATAAACCTACTAATTTGATAACCCTTACACCAGCGCAAGAATTTAATCAAACTAGAGCATTACGTATTAGAAAAACATCATCTAATACTTTGTAACCAATTTACCAGCAAATCGATTTAACAAAGATCTATAACGATTACCTAATTAAAAGAGATGGGTTTGAGCCATCATGATTAATTAGGGTGATACTTAATTGCTTAAAAGACAATAATTTTTATATTAAAGCCTTTTAAACTATCATATGAACTCGTATTAAACTAACTAGCATGCATTCTAATTAATATAATACAATATTCATGAACGATAAATACTAATCGCTATAAAATCATGAATATAAATCAACTAGACAATAAAGCATGAAACTTGTTTCAAAATAATTAATTTAGTATGGTTTCAAATAGATTATACCAAGCACAAAAAATTACTCACTCATATTAAAAATAAAATCACAGAATTCACCCAAATAATTCATGTTTGTAATAATCTAAACAACAGAAAAAAAAAAAGAAATAAAGCTATACTACTTGAAGATGATGATGGGCGTGGGGGGATGTCGTGATGTTGTTGTAGATGAGGCAGCCGTGGCTTATGGAGCTAGGCGTGGAGATGTTCATGATAGCCGTGAGGAAGGACGGTGATTGAGGATGATGGGTGGAGAGATGAAGATTGATGATGATGGTGGTGATATAGGATGGATGGCGGGATGATGAGAAGAAGAGAAGGAGTTGCCGTGGCTTTTTGCTGCTGTCCGGGATAAATGATGATGCATGATTTTATGGTGGGGAAGGTAGCTCGGGTTTGTTTTTCTTAGATTCCTTCTCCCCCAAGTCTTCTAACTTCTCTCCAACTATTGTAACCCTAGCCCAAATAAATAATTATGGAAATAATATTTTTCATAAATTATTATTTTTGGACCGTCTTGATAGCTAAGCGTGTAAAATCCGAACTTCGACGTCCTCTCTTCTCCTCTTTATTTTATTAATGCTAAACCTGAAAAATATATAAAATAAAGTAAATTAGACGAAATAATATATATAATATAATCGAAATAATTATGAAAACAATGCATGATTTTTGGCTTAACAAATTCCCCCACACTTAGACTTTGGACGTCCTCGTGCAAAGAAATCTTAGACTTGACCTAAAAACTTACCCTCTTTCTTTCTTATGAAGTCATTCATGACTATGATATTCATACCATGCCTTGGCTTGCTTTAAAATAGTTTTGTTGAAAATTAATTAGTTTTTCCTCCTACAAGTGAATAACTACTAGACATCCAACTACCATCAAAGAGTTTCTTCATCAACCTCACAACATTTCTTTAATGAAATAATAAGATCAATAACTATCCATCTCTTTTAGATATGCATATATCGATCAAGAGGTCTAAAACATTTATGATAGAAAAATTGAGGCATGGTATGACTATAAAGACTGCTGAATTAGATAGAATAACTCATTGAATTGATTCTAAACTTGCGTTGTATTTATTTTTCTCTTCTTCCTCTTCTGTTTTTCTTTTTTTTTCAAGCTCCACTTGCGCATATATTCGAGGCCTATATAGGGTCTTTGAAATTAAATACTCCCTGTCTTTCACTCACCCGAATAGAGGTGCTGGAGCAAATAATTCATTCTCATCTTTATTTCTTTTTGACTGTTAGTTTTGGGGCGAATCATTGATCGGCCCAAAAAGAGGCATAACTCTTCTAATCATGGGTTACTCTATACATAAGGCTCACTTGAGACCTAAACTTAAGGGGAAAAGGTACCCAACCACCTATTCCTACCCATGTTGGTAATCTAACCTTTTTTTCTTTCCTTTTTCACTTTTTTTTTCATTTTTTATAATAAACAGACAAGAAAAGTAACAGTTTTAATGAATTTTTCAACTAATTCAATAGTCTAGGAGATGGTCAGGTCATTTTATTGCCTCTGAAGCGGATATAATATATGATCAAATACGATGAATAATCATGATAGTTACTCATTAAAGAGATATATGAGGATCATCTCAAACTTCTTTGAAAGACAGTTAGTATGCTCAGAAGTCTTTACTCATAAAAGAATAAACTATAAATAGCTAGAAGAAAAAAAAATTCTGGTAAGCAAGTAAGCCTAGCATAAACTCATATCATGCATTATTTATAAGAAAAAAAATTTTTCTTTTCAATTTTCTTTGTGTTTTTTTTTTCAAGAATAAATACTGCAGGAATCAAATGTAGGATGCACCCCCCACACTTAATTCATGCATTGTCCCTAATGCATGCAAAAAGATAGAAATAATGAAAATAAAAGCAAAATTAAATGGGTACTTCCCTAAAAACATTGGGTTGCCTCCCAACCAGCGCCTTTGTTTATAGTCGTTGGCTCGACTTCATGAAACTTTTGGATCCTTTAGTTGGATCTCTTCCACTATATCATCAATAATCTGGTAGGGCACTTTATGAAACTCAGCATGATCAAAATTCTTAGTAAGTATAGTCAAAAATTCTTCTTCATTGGACAAGTCATAAGTATCTTGGGGCAACTCATCAATAACATCAAGTGCATACACGTAATTCACATCAGCAGGAAATCTCATGACATCAAAAATATTAAATTTAATCACTTCACCATCAAATTCCATGGTTAATGCTCCTTCATGCACATCAATTTTAGTCCTAGCTGTTTTCAAAAATGGCCTGCCAAGGAAGATGGAAATATTATGACGTGCATCACCCATGTTCATCACATAAAAATCAGCAGGAAACGAGACTAAGACATCCTCTAATACTCCATCTGGGTAAATACTGCTCCTATCAGCTAACTGAAGTACTACACTAGTTTTCTTTAACTCTCCTAAGTTCAGTTTGTCATAAACAGACCTAGACATAACATTAATGGAAGCACCCAAATCAAGCATGGCCTTATCAAAGTAAAGATTTCCTATCTTACAAGGAACATAAAACACACAAGGGTCTTTGCACTTAGGGGAAAGTTTCCTTTGAAAAACTGCAGACATATTTTCCCCCACACTTACCTTTTCATTCCCTACTAACTTTCTTTTAGTGGTACATAATTCTTTCAAGAACTTAGCATAACGAGGCACCTGTTTAATGGTATCAAGGAGAGGTATATTGATCTCTACCTTCCTAAATATCTCTAAGATCTCTTGGTTAGTCTCATTCACCTTAGAAGTAGGGCTTCAAGATCTACTAGAAAAAGGTGAAATTGGCTTATAAGGTTCTCTTTTCTTCTCTCCTATTTCCTTAGTAGTTTGATGAGAATCTGTATCTAACTCTGGTTCAGCCCTTTGACCTCCAACTCAGGCTCAACCTCTCTACTCTTCCTAGGCTCTTTTAACTCTTTTCCACTCCTAAGTGTTATGACACTAACATTCTCCTTAGGGTTAGGATAAGGCTGAGATGGTAACCTATATGTATTGGAGCCTGCAAGTTACTAACTATGATATTAGTTGCAGCCTATCTCTCTTGAACCTGCTTAAGAGTTGTCTCCAAAATTAGGAACCTATTATCCATCTTCTTAAGGACTTGTTCTAGTAGGAAGCTGATCCTATCTTGATTAGAAGGTTGATGAGACGTTTGGTCAAAACTAGGTGGATTGGTTTGAGGGCCATATCTAAGGTTATGGTGGTCTCTTCATCCTTCATTATATGTATTAGAATAAGGATCATACCTCCTTTGACCTTAGTTAGAATAGACAGTATTAACATTTCCCTCTTGAAGTGTAGGACATGCATCAATATGATGCCCCTTTAGACAACAGATTCCATAAATGGCTGCTTTTTGTACTCCCCTAGTGATAATCTTATTCAACATAGCAGTAATATAAACTAACTGACTCTCTACAGATGAACTAGAACCAATCTCATTAATCCTTTTAATTTGTGACTCCCTAGCACCAAACTGTTGAGTATTTTGGGCCATTAAATTGAATAAATTTCTAACCTCTGCTGGAGTTTTATTAACCAGAGCCCCCCAACTAGCAGCATCAACTATATTACGATCCATAGGTAGCAAACCCTCATAAAAATATTGAATCAACAACTGTTCAGTTATTTGATGTTGGGGACAACTAGCACACAGTTTATTAAATCTTTTCCAGTACTCACAAAAAGTTTCCCTATTTATTTGTTTTATACCACATATGTCCTTCCAAATAGATCCAATTCGGAATGCTGGAAAAAAATTCTCTAAAAATAATTTATGCAATGCAGTCCGTGTAGAGAAAGATCCAATAGGCATGTAATACAACCAATCTTTAGCATTACAAAACAAAGAAAAAGGAAAGGTTCTCAACCTAATTTGGTCTTCAGGAATCCCCTCAGGCACCATAGCAGAACATATAATAAGGAATTCACTAATATAATGGTATGAGTCCTCTCCAGCTAATCCATGAAACTTGGATAATAGAATGATAAATCAAGAGTTCAGTTTTAGAGGTTTATCTAATGCAATATAAGTAATGGACACTGGTTGGATTTCTAGGTTAGGGGCAGCAAGTTCCCGAAGAGTGGACATTCTTACCTCTTTAATCTCAAAACTTACTGGTTTAGGACAATCTTCTTTGTTTTTAGCTTCCAACATTTGCTCTCTGACCTTTCCAATTTCCTTACAACTTCTTAATTTCATACATTACGGGCAATTTACAAAAATTAAAATACTAGAGTTAAAGCAAAACAATAAAAGTAGTAAAATTAAATAGAAGTAAAATAAAGATTTTATTTTCTTTCCCCGGCAACGGCGCTAAAATTTGTCGAGCTTGTCGTAGAGTTACAAATTTAACCACTACTTTGACTTATAAATAATATTTATCATATAGGAAAGTAGGGATCGATCCCACGAGAAAAGATTATGTCAAAAAGCTAGTTTAATTTTAAATGATTTTACTACTCCAATTTATTATTTCTTCTCTTTGTATTTCTAAAATAAATCAAATTTAATAAATAAAAATCTAGAAAAATACCTAATATTACTCCTAAATATTCTAAATTAAATTCTAAAAATAAAATAGTAAATAGCTATCCTAAATAATCTGAAAAATAAAAACAGAAATAATAACACAATATTCAACTAAAAATTAAACAGAAAATAACAAATAGAAAATTAATATTAAACAAATACAAACAGTAACCTAAACTGATATTCTTAAAGTTTATAAGTTTATAACTCCAGAATTATAAATAATCAATTTCAGAAAAATTAAAACAAAAAATTAACTCCAGAAAAATGAAACAGAAAATTAAATCTGAAATTAGAAAAAAAATAAACTACACTAATATAAATATAAAATTAAATAAAAAAATTATCCAAATTTAAGGATATAATTTTCTGGACTTAATAACACCTAAAAACTTGAAATAAAATTTAAAAACGTAATTTTCAGATTTATTGAATTAAAAACCTGCACATATCCATTTCACAAAATAATTCTGAAAAATTATCAAATAATTTCCAAGAATTTTAAAATTAAATAGAGGCAGAATAGGACACTAAATAAACCCTAGGATGGATTAAAACTTTAAAAAACACAAAAGAAACTATTTTTAGCCTAATTTCTAACAAACTGGTAATTAAATGGCACAATAGAATATAAATTAAATCTGAAAATAAAAATCACACTAAAAATCAAAATCTAATTAATCTAATATTACCAACATACTCCTAAAAGACTCTCTTTTGGGGGGGGGTAAACGAAGTTTATATTAAAGCTAATAATCGAAGAATAAAAATTGACAAACTAAACAAGTTAACTAAAAAGCAACAAATAATTATCAAAGATACCAAATTTATGAAAAATGCTTAGCATAATCTATATCCACCATGCAAATTAATATTTATCATCAACATACAAGTCGATTTTATCCATGAGTTAGACTGTAGAAGACACCCACCAGCGGATCTTCCCGTTTTTCCTTATATTATAGTTCATTTAGGTCCAGCCCTAACATAAACCCTACTAATTTTGATAACCCTCACACCAGCGCAAGAATTTAATCAAACTAGAGCATTACGTATTAGAAAAACATCATCTAATGCCTTGTAATCAATTTACCAGCAAATCGATTTAACAAAGATCTATAACGATGACCTAATTAAAAGAGATGGGTTTGAGCCATCCATGATTAATTAGGGTGATACTTTTGCCTAAAAGATAATAACTTTTACGCATTAAAGTCTTTTAAACTATCATATGAACTCGTGTTAAACTAACTAGCATGCATTGTAATTAATATAATACGAATTTCATGAACAATAAATACTAATCGCTATAGAATCATGAATATAAATCAACTAGACAATAAAGTATGAAACTTGTTTGAAAATAATTAATTTAGTATAGTTTCAAATAGATTATACCAAGCACAAAAAATTACTCACTCATATTATAAATGAAATCGCAAAATTCATCCAAATAATTCATGTTTGCAATAATCTAAACAACAAAAAAAATAAAAAAAAGAGAAATAAAGCTGTACTACTTGAAGATGATGATGGGTGTGGGGGGATGCCGTGATGTTGTTGTAGATGAGGCAGTCGTGGCTTATGGCGCTAGGCGTGGAGATGTTGATGATAGCCGTGAGGAAGGACGGTGATTGAGGATGATGGGTGGAGGGATGAAGATTGATGATGACGGTGGTGATGTAGGATGGATGGCGTGACGATGAGAAGAAGAGAAGGAGTTGCCGTAACTTTTTGCTGCCCTCCGAGATGAGTGACGATGCATGATTTTATGGTTGGGAAAATAGCTAGGGTTTTTTTTATTGGACTCCTTCTCCCCCAAGTCTTCTAGCTTCTCTCCAACTCTTATAACCCTAGCCCAAATAAATAATTATGAAAATAATATTTTTCATAAATTATTATTTTTGGACAGTCTTGATAGCCAAGCGTGTAAAACCCGAACTTCGACATTATCTCTTCTCCTCTTTATTATCTCTTCTCCTCTTTATTTTATTAATGCTAAACCTGAAAAATATATAAAATAAAGTAAATTAGACGAGATAATATGTATATTATAATCGAAATAATTATTAAAACAATGCATGATTTTTGACTTAACACATTTCTCGCCAACACGATAAGGCAAAGCTCCTCAATAACACTTTTGCATCTCTCTTCTATATCATTATATCTCTGAGACCTACTTCTTACTCCTCAGTTCTCACATCATTCATGACCCACCCTTACGAGGGGGGAAAAAGGTCCCCCAAAAGAAAACCATAGGGTAAGGGGGTATATTAGAATTGATAGTAATACTCTCTCTCTCTCTCTCTCTCTCTCTCTTGAGATCTCTCTCGATACACACACACAGACACACACACACAAATATATATATATATATATATATATATATATTTATATTGTTGGAATAATGAGAATAACAATGGCTGGAAGATTGCCAGAATAAACTGAGTCGTGGTTAGACTACTACCTTGAAAGTAATTACGGCTTGACTATGGTGCAAATCGATATAGCCGGTTGCTCCCGAACGTTAACCCAGTACTCTTGAATGCGTGCACTTCACGGCCAAGAGTTTGGAGTATGCAGTATATGAACCTAGGATAGTAGAGAAGAAGAAGAAAGGAGAGAAATGTGTGTGTTGAGGTCTGGAGGTGTGCTACTCAGCTCTCTATTTATAGAGGGAATATAGCTGTTACAAAGCCATTAAAGTGGCGGTTATAGGACCATTAAAGTGGCGTTTACAAGGCCATTAAAAATGGCGCAGAATAAGGCTTGAAAAACCTTGTTGCCATTACCATTGCTCTAACATTTCCCCGCTAATGGCATACAAGGAAAAACAGTTTAGGAAAGGAGTTCTGGACAAGAGAGGGCCAGATACTTAGGTGTCATTATCTTTCGATTTGAATTGACACGTTAGTGATGTGAGGCAACAACCAATAGTCTAGCTAGTGAACAAAGTCTTGAATTAGAATGACCTCGATTGAGACCCCCATAACACATGTCAATCCCTTAAAACACTGCATACTCCGCGATGGACATACTAGCGCTTTTATGGCCATGCGCACACCTTGGGTCTTATAAGCGCTCTAGAGAGATAGCCTAAGTCTCTCATGGAAGGCGGCCAAACCTTCACGCTTATGTAGGTAATTCCATCAAGTCTATCTCAGCATAGACCACCATAACTACGGCTATGGAATTATTAAGAACATAATATAGCTCAACCTTACAGTCTTCAAACGGTGAATTCATCAAGTGCTTCTCACTAGCACCCCCACAATGGGTATGAATCCATTAAGAGCGTAAGCTCATCCTCTAAGCACTATCACATGCCATAGGGATAGGAATGTAGTGCATCTTGAAGAATAATATGGTTTCGTTTGACCACTAGTCGGTATCCACCATACCACTTCAAGCCATAGGCTTAAGTCCCATCCCCCTCGATGTTTCCAGCACCACTCGCCTTGTCAACGCTTTAGTAAGAGGATCCGCCAGATTCTTCTCGGATCTCACATACTGTAGGGATATGACACTATATTTCAGCAATTGTTTCACCACATTATGTCTGATACGGATGTGTCTCTTCTTTCCATTATAGACACTGTTGTGCGCCACTCCTATTGCTGCCTGCGAGTCACAATGTAGGAAAATAGGTGTTTCCTGTTTTCCCCAGAGTGGCACGTCTGCTAGTAGACCTTTGAGCCATTCTACTTCCTGACATGCCAACTCAAGAGCAATGAATTCAGATTTCATAGTAGAGCGGGCTATACAAGTCTGTTTGGTAGACTTCCACGAAATAGCTCCTCCATCTAGAGTAAATACATAACCGCTAGTAGAACTAACTTCATCGTTATCAGAAACCCAGTTTGCATCACAATATCCTTCTAATACAGCAGGAAATTTGTTAAAGTGCAAGCACCAATCAATAGTACCTCTAAGATACTTAAGCAAACGAAGAAGTGCATCCCAGTGTTCTTGGCTAGGGTTATGCGTATACCGACTTAACCTACTGACGGCATAGGCAATGTTAGGACGAGTAAAGTTCATTTGAAACATTACACTTCCTATGATTTTAGCATACTCAGTTTAAGACACACTAGGTCCTTTGTTCTTTTTCAAATGTATGCCAGGATCATAAGGGGTTCTCACAGATGTTACATCAAAACAGTCAAATTTCTTTAACACCTTTTCAATATAATGTGATTAGCATAATGAAAAACCAGTGTTGGTTTTCTGAATCTTAATCTCTAAGATTACATCTGCTTCTCCCATGTCTTTCATTTCAAAAAGAGAAGACAATAGGTTTTTAGTCTCATTAACAACAAGCATATTCGTGGCAAAGATCAGCATATCATCAACATAGAGACACATAAGTACACAATCTGATCCAATCAGTTTTGAGTATACACATGAATCAGAAAAATTAACAACAAAGCCATTTTGCACTAAAGAGCTATCAAACTTTTCGTACCACTATTTGGGAGCCTGCTTTAGACCGTAAAGAGACTTTCTCAATCTACACACCTTGTCCTCCTGACCAGGTACCTCACAACCCTCAGGTTGGGTCATGTAGATTTCTTCCTCCAAGTCACCATTAAAAAGCGCTGTTTTGACATCCATTTGATGTGCAACAAGATCAAAAATTGCAGCTAAAGCGATTAAAGATCTAATGGTGGCTATTTTGGTCACAGGAGAGTAGGTGTTAAAATAATCTATACCCTTTTTCTGGTCAAAGCCCCTAATAACCAATCTGGCCTTATATTTATCAATTGAACCATCAGACCTCAACTTCTTTTTGAAGATCCACTTACTGCTAATAGGTCAATAACTCTTAGGCAGGTCAGTCAATTCCTATATTTTGTTTGACTCGAGAGAATCTATTTCACTTTTAATAGCTTCTCTCCAAAAGGTAGCATCTACGGACCTTACAGCCTCTTGATAAGTTTTGGGATCTTCCTCAATCAAGAAAATGGACACTAATTCTTCAGTTATGACATCTATGTCCAAGTTGTTTAAGGTCTCTACTAGGAATGCAGTGATAAAGTCAGGCCCAAAATTGGTTTCAGTTCTAAGTCTCTTGCTTCTTCTAGGTTCAGTCACTACGACTCTATCGTCAGAACTAGAAGTAGGCAAGTTCACATTTTTAGGCACAGAATCAGATACCGCGTTAGGCGCTTTCTTTTTCAAAGGGAAAACATGCTCAAAGAATTCTGCATCTCTATATTTAAAAATAGAATAATCACTTAATGACATGAATCTATAAGTAGCAATGTTTTGAGCATAGCCAATAAAGATAGCATCAAAGGTCTTAGGGCCTATGTTGGTATGTTTATGACTAGGTAAGGCAACCTTAGCCAGACACCCCCACACTTTCAAATATTTCAAATTAGGAGCATGCCCTTTCCACAGTTCATATGGGGTCTGATCTAGCTGTTTGTGAGGAACTCTATTTAGGATAAAGAAAGCAGTTAATACAGCCTCCCCCCACATATTATCAGGCAACCAAGAGCTAATAAGCATAGCATTCATCATTTCTTTAAGGGTACAATTTTTTCATTCAACTACACCATTTTGTTGGGGGCTATATGGGGCACTAGTCTCATGTATTATACCATTTTTCTCACAAAAAATAGTTAAGAAGTTAGTATCATATTCCCCACCTCTGTCAGACCTAAGTCTCTTTATTTTTCGGTCTAATTGATTTTCCTCTTCTGCTTTGTATTTCAAAAATATTTCCTCAACCTCATCTTTAGACTGAAGGAGGTAAACTTTGGTATATCTAGAGTAGTCATCTACAAGGGTAATATACCATTTCTTTCCTCCCTTACTTACTGTGTTCTTAAAGTCTGTTAAGTCCGAATGTACAAGTTCAAGCAACTCAGTCTTTCTAGTTGTTATGGACTTGAATGATTTTTTAGCAAATTTTGCTTCAACACAAATGTCACATTTCAAACATTTTTCTGTGATGTTGTTAGGAATTAACATCATGTTCCTTAGCTTATTTATCAAAGCATAATTAACATGACCAAGTCTACCATACCACAAGTAGGGCTGTCAAAAGCTGACCCGACACGATTACCGACCCGAACCGAACACGAAATTAGGGGGGTTTAGGTAAAGATTTTCAACCCGTTTAATTAAACGGGTTGACATGGTTAACCCGTTTAATTAAACGGGTTAGGTTCAGGTCGAGATTTTCGACACGAAAAAATACCTATCTAACCCGTTTAATTAATTGGGTTAGTAGGTCAACCCGATTACCTGATTACCGTATAACCGTTTAACCCATTTAACCCATTTAATATATATATATATGTATTATATATATTTTTTGTTTGGAGGTAAATTCGTAAGATTTTAAAATTTCTGATTTTATTTTGGAGGGTTGAATTTAATTTGGGTGCCATAAGAGGCTCAAAACAGGTATTGGGCTCCCCGTTTTTTTTAACCTTACCCACTAAAACCCTCCCTACCCTTCAACTCTCCCCCTTTTTTTAACCTAACCCACTAAAACCCTCCCTACCCTTCAACTCACAGAACACATTCTGTAGTTCGGCTCCCTCACCTTACAGTCCTCACTACCTCACGGTTCACAGAACACATTCTCTGATTCTCATCTCTCATCATTCATTAGCCAGCCTCTAGAATTTGTGGTTCTTCAGCCTCATCACCTCACAGTCCTTCATATCCTTCTTGCGATTTGCAAAGCTGCTCATCTCGTTCAGTGGAGCTTCTCTCAGGTATTTTTCTCGCTCCATCAGTCCATCGTCTTCTTCATCTCATTTGTGGTTCTTTAGCTCTACGGTCGATATGTTTGAAACTAGGATTTCTCAGCTTGTTATCCTCAACCCTCCGCATGAACCTCAACGCAGCTTTCCAGAATCTTCCTCTCTTTCTCTCTCTAAGTTTGTTTCGTTTGCTTTCGTTTCGCAGATCAGTCACTTCATCTTCAATTTGCTTTCTGAGGCGTTGTATTCGTTGGTGATCTCTTCATCCGATTAATGCGTCATTGAAAGCGTAAATCAAGCCATCAATTGCAACTTCAATCTCTTGATTTTATTGTAGCTGTGATTTAATTTTCATTTGCAGTCTGCGAATTGAAGTTGGATTTAAATCTGTGTTTTTGATTGATTATTATCGTTGGCAAAAAAAGATTATTTTCTAGGTTTTCTTTGTACTTTATCGATATAGTGCTTCATCTTTGAAGAATTGCATTCATTCCTCAATCGAGATTTATCCATGTGGATCTGATATGATGTTTTATGGGTATGTATAGGTGATGTTTTGAACTGTGCTTGGAAAAAGCGAACTATTTTTTTCGTTCTCGGTCATACCCATGAAGTTGTGCAGGTTGCTTAGAATTTAATTGGGTTAAACGAGTAAACAGGTAAATGGGTACCTGATTTTGACCTGCTTAACTTAAACGGGTAATTGGGTCAAAATCAGGTTGACCCGTTTAATAATTAAATGGTTTCAGGTTGGATTGTTCAACCCGTTTATTAAACAGGTCAGGTTCAGGTTGGGGGGTTTCCAACCTATTTAATTTCAACCCGAACACGAACTCGACTTGACCTGACCTATTTGACAGCCCTAACCACAAGTCCACAGATTCAACAATATAGACAGAAGAAGCATTTCCATTAACAACATCAGAAGCAACATTCAGAACAAAGAGCCCCCCACTACGATACCCCTTCCCAACAAAAACCCCATTGTGAAGAATAACAATTTTTCCCGCTTTCTGGTTCACCTCAAAACCAGCAATGTCAAGAAGACTACTAGAAATTACGTTTCTACGAAGGGAAGGTACATACAACACATTGTTTAAGCATAGAGATTTTCCAGAAGTAAATTTAAGGAGTACTTTCCCTTTACCCATGACTCCAGTGGTGGCAGCATTGCTCATGTAGCCATGTTCACCATCAGGTGCATCTTCGAAGTCATGCATCAGATCCTTGTTGGCGCAAAAATGTCTTATTGCTCCCGTATCCAGAATCCACTCTGTGGAATTCGACACCATGTTGACCTCCAGTGTTACTGCACAGAAGATCTCAGTATCTTCAGTCAGATTGGCTTGTGCAGCAATTTGTCCGGTAGGCTTCTAGTTTGTGTGACTGGTTCCTCCTTTGTGAAGGATGCACTGATATGCTTTGTGGCCTGGTTTAACACAAACGTAACAGACGACCTTCTGCTTTTGGATCTTGCTATTTGTTCTTTTTAAATGACTTTGAGGTTTGAATTACCTCTGATCCCTCTTATTTTTTCCTTTGAACCTGTCTCTATTTAAAGGCACAGAAGATTCAACAAGGTTAGCTTTAGATGAATTAAGGGACAGGGAGGACATCTTATCTTTTAGTCAATTCGCCTCTTCAGTCCTCATATGATTGATCAGTTTTTGTAAGGTTAGGTCCTTCTTTTTGTGCTTCAGGTGATTTCTGTAGTCACTCCAAGATGGCGAAAATTTCTCGATCAGTACATTTGCTTGTAAAATGTCGCACATCTTCATGCCTTCATTTAGCATCTCAGCACATAGGTTCTCGTAGGAATGAACTTGTTCCATAATCGGTTTGTCATCTACGATCTGGAACGGCAGCCATTTGCCAACGATGTATTTCCTCTTTCCAGCATCATCTGAACCATATTTCGCCACCAGTTTGGTCCATATGATCTTCGCAGATTTGAAGTTGACAAATAGATCAAACAAAGGGTTTGACATGTTGTTCAGCAAGCAGCTTCGAGCCAGTTTATTGTCCTTTTTCAGTTTCTTCTTAGCAGCCTCATCTAGTAGAATGATAGGCGTCTTCGGGGCAGTAGGAGTGGAGAGGGAGCTCTTAGTATCAGTAAACTGAGAAGTGTTGTCTTCGTCAAGGTGTTCTGAGGACATAACATAATCAATCTCGAGTTGTTCAAAGCATAGGAGTAGTTTCTGGGACCAACGTTTATAGTTAGTTCCATCAAGGGGCTCGATTTTGTAGAGTTCACGGAGATTTTTCGAGAATAATGCAGCCATTGCAGAATAATTGCTTTCAAATTGTTGGAATAATAAGAATAACAATGCCTGGAAGATCGACAGAATAAACTGAGTTGTGGTTAGACCACTGCCTTGAAAGCAATTACAGCTCGATTATGGTACAAATCGATGTAGCCGGTTGCTCCCCAAGGTTAACTCAGTACTCTTGAATGCGTGCATTTCACGGCCAAGAGTTTGGAGTATGCAGTATATGAACCCAGAAAAGTAGAGAAGAAGAAGAAAGGAGAGAAGTGTGTGTGTTGAGGTCTAGAGGCATGCTGCTCGGCTCTCTATTTATAGAGGGAATATAGCTATTACAAAGCCATTAAAACGGCCGTTATAAAGCCATTAAAGTGGCTATTATGAGGCCATTGAAGTGGCGGTTACAGGACCATTAAAGTGGCGGTTACAGGACCATTAAAGTGGCACAGAATAAGGCTTGAAAAACCTTATTGCCATTACCATTGCTCTAACATATATATGTACACACATGCATATATACATACACACACACACACACACACACACACACACACACACACATATACGTATAGATATATATATATATATATATATATATATATAGATATATATATATATATATATATATATATATATATATATATATATATATATATATATATATATATGTATGTATGTATATATATGTATATATATGTTCAATTGGACTAAGGTTTCGAATAAAAAGAAGGATGAAACTCATATGATCATTACGTCTACAACAAAATGCTCATTTTAATTGAGGATGATGAATGGAAATTGTTGAGATGAGCAAATAAATATAAGCGAATTGTGGAGCTCTGGAAGGCAGAGAAGAACAAAGAGACTCTTAACTGATCTGTCATAAGAGGGTGAAAACATCTCCAATATCAAGGACTACCTAAAGTGAAATAGGATTTTGTCAGAGGTTACGTGTCTTCTTTCAAAGGGTTGGAGTTCTAAAAGTACATATTATCAAAAACTCAGTTCATCAATAACAATTTCCAGTGTGGGTTTGCTTGTGTGGGTTTGGGGAGATCCAGATGTGAATAGTTTTATCTATACGAGAATCATTGTCTGCAGAGAAACCAAGTACGAGAGACCCACAAAGCTTTTGGAGAAATAATTTAGAGTTGAAAGTCGATTAACATGCTAAAGGTATTAAAAAAATAGACAATAAGTAGGAAAATTATATAAAAATATGGACAAGTGCAAAACATTAAATAACACTACATAATGTAATACCAACCTATGCAAACAAAAAATAAATAAATAAAATACAGCTAGGAAATTGAAACACAATAAATGTAGGCTAAGTAGTAGTAGAAACCATGTGCTAATAATCCATATGCACTCAAGAGTCCAAGAAAAAGCAAGTATCAAGTAACGTAAGATTTACAACATAAATCTTATATCTCTATTAGACTTCTATCATGATCTATGTCCTCCGTTAATCCTAAATCTTTTAAATCGTGTCTAACACTTTGTTCCAATTCTATTTAGGTCTACCTCAATTTCTTCTAATCTCTAGGAGGTCAATCATTTCACATCTCCTTACTAGTGCGTCTATACTCCTTTTAACATGAACAAACCATCTATGTCTAACCTCTCTTATCTTATCCTCTATAGGTGACACTCTCACCTTGTCTCTAATTACTTCGTTCATGATACTATCCAATCTAGTATAGCCACATATTCAACAAATCATCCTTATCTTTACGACCATCACCCTTTAGACTTGAGTATTTTTGATTGACCAAAATTCGATACCATACAATAGTGTTGGTCTAACAATCATTGGATAAATTATTCCTTTCAATCCTAGTGGAATCTTCTTATTGAATGACACACCTGAAATATTTTTTTTCCATTTTTGTAATCCTACCTTTACCTGCTGGTTAATGTCCTCGTTAATGCCTCATTTTTCTTAAGTGATCGAGCCCAGACGTTCGTGCTAAACATGTGTCATTTTTACGGTACTTTTACATCTGTTTTATGCTCGTTATAATGTATTTTTAAGGTTTTTTATTTGATTATATTTCGTTTTGTAGGTTTTGAATAAAAAGAAAACAATTATGGAAAAAAATGCAAAAAATACAAGAAAAATGCCGAATACGGGCCAACTTGACTCAAGCTAATCCGGATTGCTGGGTCCAGTTACTATTTTAGCCCAATAATTGGAAAAAAAAAGAAGAAAAGCCTAATTTAACGGGCCCAAAAATTTCCTCCCTAGGCGTGCCCAGCACGTGACCTTAGCTTCCCAGCTATCCATGTGCTGCTCACGTGACGTCCTAACACAACCCCCCCTTATTTCTCCTTTTTCCCTCTCTCTCCTCCTCTCGACTTTGACCCCAAGCCCAAACCTAGAAAACCTAGAAACCCGATTCATTCCCCCCTATTCTCGATTCCCTTGATCTCTCTATTCCTCATCTCCTCGCTCTCTCTAACTTGAATCACCATCCTCATCCACCACCACACTGCTGCGACACCGGCAGCAACCATGCACCACCATCATCGTCAACCACCTTTACTAGTGCACTTGCCAGTACCGAATCGCACTCCACACGCCAGCACATCAAGCATCGCCACCGTCCATGCAAGTTGTGAGATCAATTGTTGAGAATGGAAGAGGGCTCCAGTATAAACGAAGGGCAGCAGCGAAGAGAGGTAGAATCTAGGCAATTTTACGGTTTAATTAGGCTTATTTTTCAAGTTTTTGGTGTAATTTTAGGATTCTCAGCCGTTCTAATTTGAGTTCTTATTAGGATTTAATTCACGTGTCATTTTTGAGTTTAGGGCTTGCTTTTGTTTTTATTCGTTGATTTCGAGTGTCAGATTCATTTCTTCTAGCTTGCAATTTCGTGTATTTTGAACTTAATTTGTTGATTTGGAGCTTGTAGTGGACTGTTTTGGGTTTTTCATGGCTTAATTCAAGTTACCCTTACCCCTGTTCCTTCCCGCTTCTCTCTGCTTCCTCTTTTCAATGCTCTTCCTGGTTGTGGCCTGGGTGCTGAGTGCTTCCGGTGTTTTAGCTACGAGCGTTCAATTCAACTACCTTGTTTCTTTCCCGGTTTAATTGGTGGCTAGTGATGGTAACTCTCGCGTCGCTTCAGGTTGTGAACATTATACTTCTTTTCATTTACTTTTTGGTAATGGTGCTTTGCTCATGGCTTCATTGTTGACTCGTTTGTATAGGTTAGGTTAAAATTGATATGCTCTCTGTTTTTTCTTAGGCAATTAGATGTCACTTTATGTTCTGCTTGAGCAAATGGCTATTCACAACAACTTAGTTCAATTATGCGCTTATTGAAGATTGATGTGGAGCATTTGAGGCTCTCTAGATTTGATTGATTATGTACAATAATCTAGTGTAGCTCTTCATAGTTATTTTAGTTATAGTTTAATCAAAATTTTAATTATGTTAGATTAGTTCATTTCTGCAATTAGTGACCCAATTTCATCCTCGTTCCGAAGGACACGACCCTTAAGTACTGCAGTGAAAGCTGTACGCTTGCGGCCCTTTTTATTTACACTCAAAATTTACCAACAAGTTTTTGGCGCCGTTACCTGGGACGACGACATGAGATTAGGTCATATTTTCATTTTCTTAGCTCCTTTCTTATTTGTTGCTTTGTTTTGTTTATTTCATCATTAATTGTGATTTGGTTTATTAGTCAATTTGTTTAGTTGATTTGATTTGTTCAGTTGATACTTACTTTGTCATTTCTTACTTAGTCATTTCATAACTTTATTTTGGTATCGATTCTTACTTTCTTTATTTTGGTATCGATTGTTACTTAGTTTAGCCATTCCGTGAAAAATTCAAAAATCCAAAAAAAAATGGAAGAGCTCAAAATTGAAAAAAAAATTAGAAAAACTTGAAAACCTTAAAAAAAAAAATTTGGAAATCCAAAAAAACCCAAAACATTAGAAAAATTAGAAAACCCCTAAAAATTGAAAAATTCTAAAAACTTTAAAAAAATTCAAATGTCAGTTTTCCATTTCTCGCAATATGAGCACGAACCTTTTTGGAGTTATCTTTCAAGGCTTAATGAATATTGTGCTCAACTGAATTATAATTTTGAAAAATGAGAAATTTGTGAGGTCATTATTGTGGGTCTGAATGTTGAGTCAAGGAGTTGTATTGAGTCGATTTGCTCTGGAGGTTTAATAGAATTATTATCTAAAACTCAAGATGAAGTTTGGGAATTCTTTGAAAAACTAGCTTGCGAAACCTATACGTTTGAACAAGCTAACGAGCCTTTTAGATACCCAACTCATGGAGAGAATGATTTTCAGGCTAATTCTTACCATTCAGACCACTTTGTGAATTCATATGACCTATTTTATTCTTGTGTGCCTCTTTTTTGTGCGATTATTGTGTCTCCTGATCATAATGCTTATACTTGTCCTTTTCGTGCTTATGTTGATGCTACTTGTGCAAGTTTTTAAAAGAAGATTAATGATCTGACTGATCAAATGATAGAGACAATGAAAGTGAAAATTGTTGCTTGTTCTCAACGTTTTAACCAAAATAGGGAGACTTATAGTGAGATTGATGCTAGCTTAGGATCTCCTAAACCTAACATTAGTCTCTATGATGATTTTGAATCCTCTTATTCTGCTAGGCCTAATTTGAATGAGGAAATTTATTTGCCTAATCTAGAACAAGAGAGTAACCTCCCTATATTTCTATCATTTGACGCTGCACTAGCTCACCCAGGGACATTATCGATGAGGTCCTAGTTTCTGCCAACTCACCCACCACCCTGAATGACTTTTGTGAGTTTGATGTGGGTGAATGATCCAATACTATTAGTGAGTTAGATATAAGCATGACACCTGAAGTTGAGCCTCATGATTTAGATGATTCAAAAGATATTTCACAGGAGTTATGCAATGAATACTTGAACTCACTATATTGGACTTTGATGATGATATTTTTTATGCAGAATATGAATCTTTTTGATGCGAGCTTGATATTCCTGAAGGTCTTAATGTGGGCTTTCATGTTGAATATGAATTATTCTCTTGTGATCACGTCATTCCTGACCTTCTATTTAAATTAGATGATAATATTCTGTATATGAAATATAAATCTTTTTGTAGTGAGTTTGATATCCCTAGAAGTTCTGATGATGGTTTTTGTACTGATTATGAATCTTTCTCTTTTGACCCCATCCAAATTGACTTCCTTTTTGAATATTACAAGTCTAATTTTGTTGAGTCTGAGATGATTGCCAGTGAGAATTTTGCTTTAGACCAGACTCATACTCATATTGGATTTAAAATACTTGTGAAATTTGCACCCCCTATTTTGCCTAGATTGTTCGTTCATGCTGATGTAGCTTCTATGCTGATGTAGCTTCTAGGCTAATGGCCTCAATACTAGCTCATTCTGAGTATATTCATTTCCTTTCTGATTGGGCCCATACGTTTGATAAGTTGAAACAGGCCCTTACCTGTGCTTTATTAGCTATGTAGATGTACTCTTTCTGGTTCCAACTCACTACTTTTCACTGTTGCTATATTATTGAGAGTTGGGCATATTTGTTTGATAAGCTGTTACATGCTTTAATGAGTTTTGATTTGAGTTGCACTTTTCAGCTTAATATGGAGTGGCTGATGCTCCATAAGAATCATGTTGCATAATCTTCGTGAGGCATAGTTTGGATACAACCTGTATTCAATCTGGTATGATCGTTCCACCCTCCCTTCTTCTCTTTTTCTTTTCTTTTCATTCCTTTTTTATACTTAGTTATGAATATTTAGGATTGTGAATATACGGGTGCTCGATCTTAAAGAGCAATTTGGGATATGTTGAGTCATGTGGGCTATGATCACACTAGGTTGTGTTATGATTTTGTAAATATTTGTTAGTTGTTGATATCTAGGATTGTGAGTAGATGTGAATATTTAGGATTGTGCTTCTGTTTGTTTTAGTTCCTTTGCCTGCGTTCCTTAATTTTGTGTTTTGTTTTCTTAGTTTTGTGTTTTGTTTTAATTTAGCAAGTTTTGGTTTTTCTTTGGTTTTGTTTTGTTTAATAGTTTCTTTTTGTTTCCTTTTCGGTGTTTTAGTGTTTCTGTTTTTTATTTTTAGCTTTTCTTTCTTTTGTATTTTGTTTTCTTTTGATTTAGGTTGGTGTTTAGTAAGACATTGGTTTGGTTTTGTTTTTAGTTTGGGCAATTAGGTTTGTTTTGGGCTTGATTGGTTTTGTTTTCTTTTAGGTTTTGGGTTTTATTTTTCTTTATTTAGTTATTTTGCTTGTTGATTTTTGTGTTTGGGTTTTATTTTATTTTGGTTTGGTCTTGATTTTGGTCATTTCGTGGTTTTGGTTTGGTTTTGATTTGTATTAGTGTCCTCGTTTGTATATATTTGCGGTTTCGTGTGGTTTTGCGGTTGTATAGCTTCTGTGCTCGCTTTTTCGTGCCTTAGTTCCCACAATGAGGACATTGTGAAGTCTTGATGTGGGGATGAGGTGCCCATTTTTTTTCGAAAAATCCAAAAAAGATTTTGGTTTTGTTTTTGGAGACGTTTGTACTATGTCTGATTAACTTGAATCCCCTGTGCCTTGGTTATTAGCTTGTACATAAGCAGAATGTGCATGAAAAGTCTCCATCCTCAGTGTGATATCCTAAGCCTTAATTCTAACTCCAGTTGTTCAGTACAGGTTGTGTAATCCAATTCTTGTTTATCCTTTCATCATTATCTTTAGGACTTAGGCTACCATGAATGATTCTCCCACAAGCTTGTGAAACGATTACTCTGAAAAAATTGAAGAAAAAAAATGTATTATGAATAAAGAACAGAAAAAAAAGAGATTGAATAAAATTTGGAACGACAAGTATCCCTTTGAGCCGCGCTACTGGGTGTTACCCTTTGAGGTAATATTACTACTAGGAAAGCTTACTTCTAAAGTCAGTGTGATAATAATGTACTTGTATCAGCCAAGTGCGATTGAGCCTAATTCTGGTAAATCTAAACCCTGGGATGATGATACACTTGCACACGAGCACTGGGATGGATTCAAAACCATAATGTTCAATGAGGTGAAAAATTAGTGCTCTAATGTCATTTAGGATGTAGAGGGCTTCAGTACATTTTGTATATATACAGGTCAATAATTTGGTTAGATGGATGATTTAGTTGATTAGAATTTGTGCATATCTATCCCAAATTCCATACGTATTAGTTTTGAGAAAAACCCATTTTGTGGGTCTCTTGGAATATATCTCAGTCACCCTTCCTATAGAATCTTCCATAGTTTCAGCAGTTGATCATTTTAATATATCTCAGTCACCCCTTACTATAGAATCTTTCTTCTATAAAATGTTTTCCCTTTAAATATTTTCACAAAATCTTTCTTCTATAAAATATTTTCACAAAACTCTTTTCATGGGTCGTTTGGAATCAGCTTCTCTACGGGTAGAAATGCCAGTAGGGGTAAGGTTGCTTACAGTTGGATCTCCCTAGACCCCGCGAAAGCGGGATCCATACTGAGAGTTGTTGTTGTTGTTGTTGTTGTATAAGTTTTGAGAAAAACCCCAAAAAGATTTTCTTTTACTTTTGGAGTAATTTTTGTGGGTATTTTACCTGAAAACCCCTCATGAGACCTCACTCGTCTACTTTTGAGACCGAGGGTTTAAAGGGCTTGTTGCATGCGCTAAATGCAACCATAATTCTTACGACAGTGAATTAGGATTTTCTTTTTCTTAATTTTTATTTTTTTCAGTTAGTTTAGTTTATTTTACTCGAGGACGAGCAAAATCTTGGTGTTCGGGTATTTATTCGTGCTAAAAATGTGTCATTTTTATAGTACTTTTACACCTGATTTATGCTCTTTATAATCATAGTTTTAAGGTTTTTTATTTGATTTTATTTTGTTTTGTAGATTTTGAATAAAAGGAAAATAATTATGGAAAAAATGCGAAAAATACAAAAAAAATGTTGGATACGGGCCGACTTGATGAAAGCTAATCCGGATTGCTGGGTCCAATTACTATTTAAGCCCAATAATTGGAAAAAAAAGAGTAGAAAAGCCCAATTTAATCGGCCCAAAAATTTCCTCCCTAGACGTGCTCAGCACATGACCTTAGCTTCCCAGCTATCCGTGTGCTTCTCACGTGACGTCCTAACATAGGCCCCCCTTATTTCTCCTTTTGCCCTCTCTCTTCTCCTCTCAACTTCAACCCCAAGCCCAAATCCAGAAAACCCATCAACCCGATACATTCCCCCCTCCCCATTCTCGATCCCCTCCATCCCTCTCTTTCTCATCTCCTCTCTCTCTCTAATTCGAATCACCATCCTCATCCACCACCACCCTTCCACGACACCAGCAGCAACCACGGACCACCATCACCGTCAACCACCTTCATTAATGATAGTTTTGAGAGTACACGAGCACAAAGGGGGGGTTAATTGTGTTAGCCGATTTTTCCAAGTTTCTGGAAACACCTTCAAGAACAGTTCGGACAGAGTGTTTACAGTGAACCAAGCAGCGGAAAGTAAATAGCATGCACACGGTGTTTTTATGTGGAAAACACCTCTGGCCCAACTAAGGTGGAAAACCACGACCTACCCCTGTAAGATTTTCACACACTTCCACTATACGGACCAAATACGTTACAGAAGTAACCTACACCGTTACAAATGTAACACTCACGTAACCGTCTATCCCAAGACAAGTTACACCACGTCCAAAGTCTCCCTAGACTTGGACACACTCAATTCTCACTGATGAAAAGAGAAAATGAAATGAACACCTCACTTTAAGTGCTTCTAAATAAGCGGGTGTAAGGTACAATTGAGCGTCTAGTATGCCAATGAAGAAGACTCGACTTTTGCATACACTTTGAAGGTTTTTCTTTTTGAAAATATGACTCACAAAGCACGTTTTAATCCCTTGAAAAACCGTGAGCAATGCTGAGGTAGAAGAATTTCCTAAATAAGAGAGTGTACGTGGGATAAAACAAAATTTTTATGTGCTTGTGCCGCAAGACTTGGTAACTCACCCATTAACAGCTTGAGCTGCAAGGATAAATAAGTACCATAAATTTCCAACAGCCAAGCCCACAATTTTCTCCACCTATTAGCCACATTCTAAAAATAGGAGTTGTTTTACTTGGTGAAAAATTCATCCTAAAAAGTAGGCTAAAAACTCTCTACAATATTTTCAAAGCAAAAATAACTCTTTTGGACTCAACGACTACAGAAAATATATCTCAAATATTTCAAAAACGTCAGCCCAAAAATCAAGGAAAAATCATGAAATTCAGTTTTGGCTTAAAAACACTCTGAACCCTATTCTCAGAACTGGTCTGAGATAGTGTTCTGAGATATCTCAAAAAAACCATTCAAAGTAAATGTTAAATCAAGACCTTCTAATTGGTATATTAACAAGAATCTAATAAAATAAAATAAATACCAAACTAATGACTCCTGTTAATCAGCTGGACAGCTTGTATACAATTTGATTTGTCGCTCCAAATGCTTTGACGCTTCTCAGAACTGTTTCTTGAGCTATTCTGAAGTACTCCATGTTCTTTGATGCTCCTTGGGTCCTTGTCAGTCAGCTGCTCTAAAGAACTGTTTCTAGAACTATTCTAAAACGATGTTCTGAAACATATGTACTTTCCAGCAACTGTTCTAAGACACTGTTCTCAAACACTTATTAACCAAGCAAGATATTTTAAAAATGTTTTCTGGATCCTATCAACAGCACATAACTCAAGCACAACCATATAGAGCATTACATTTGTGTTTGTTATCATCAAAACCTTATACAAGTATGAGGTCAACAATTTTCCAATAGGGTCAACAATTTCCCCCTTTTTGATAATGACAAACCAAATGACCATATTGACATAAAAGGTGAAAGCAAGTTAGTGCCAAACAGAACAGTCAAGCCATAGAAGAGAAAAATTTTAAGAAGTCAACTGAATCCAAGTCAAACTAAAACAACCATGGTCATGCCCATCTTCCCCCTTTTGATATCATCGAAAAAGGGTGGTCAGATCAAATAGAGAGAGTCAGGTTGTTTGCAATCACCACCACTTGGATAATGGAGGAAAACAACCGGCGATACACTCAAATATATAATACGGTAATGATATTGGCCATCCGAGTCACGCACAAATAAATAACAACAAGAAGACAAGCAGGGCACAGCATTAAAGCATAACCAACTAAGAGTTAGCATAAACCATTATCAGTCTAAAAGGCACAACCAGATAATGAAAAACAGTTGTTGAGAATAGGGTGGAGAATAAGAGTAAAAATAGGGAATAGGACAAGGCAGGGAACAGGGGGCAGAAACGGGTTCAGGAAGGAGGAGAGGACAGTTGGTCCGTGAGGGCAGTGATGGCAGATAGTATATCCTTATGGCGCTTTGCATTCAGAGCCTTCTCCTCTGCAAGAGCCGCCTTGACCTTAGAGATCTCATCCTTCAGCTGATTTTGGTACTGGAGCAAAGTATCCAGTGAAGTGCCACTGGAGGAAGAACCAAGAACAGGGGTGAAGGGTGTTTGGGGCCCCTGTTCGGAACCAGCAGTCTCACCCTTTGCAAACTTGAACCCACAACTGATCAGGGTGCTGCTACCTATCTCATATGTCACTTGCACCCCTACCTTCTTTGTAAAGAAATCCCAAAGTGCTCAAATACCGAGGTCAGGAGAAAACCATACCCCAGGTTATGTTCCCTAGCTGTGTTTACAATGCGGGAGATATGACTGATCATCTTGGCCGGTAGGTTGATCTGCTCCCCCCGGTCTAGGAGATCGGTAAGGCACTGGTCCATTACATCCACAAGGTTGCGGCCTTGGCCTCAGGGGATGATGTTTTTAATAACAAACCAAAAGAGCAACCTGTGTATGGGAGTCATTTCCCCCTTTTTTACTGATCGGGGACCCTTCAAGGAGGTTTGTTGACTCAACTTTTGGGTCAACTGCAGCAATTGTTCTGCCCCAAGCACACTCTTATCTTCACGTACATAAACATCAAATCCTTCCACTGGCACATCCAGTATTTCTGCCAACTGCTTGGCATGAAAACTCAAATCATGCCCATTCACTATGCTGGTCACCATTCCTTTGGTGACTACATAGTTTGTATAAATATTCTGCCAAGTCAGGAACGGAACATCCCCTAAGGGTGTTTGTAAACAACTTCAGCCAGCCCTGGGCTTCCAACTTCTACAAAAACAGCCCCAGACCCTGTTTCTTAAAATAATCCATCTGCACAACTTTACCTCTAACCACACTCCTTTGAAGAAAGTGGGTATATTTTGCATCAGGGGTCATGGCTTTCTTGGGTTTCTTTTTCTTAGGCTCCTCAATTTCTAATTCTTCAGGCACCTATTTTGGCACTTGTTCTGAAACAGCTTTCCTTTTGTATGGAGTTATCTGGGCTTTTCTGAAGGAGACTGGGTGGATTTCTTGCTAGATTTGGCAGAGGGTTTTGTAGTAGGTGTTTTAGTCACTTCTTTTGGCTGAGAAGAGACAGAGGGTGAACCAGAACTGCGGGTTCGAGATCTACGAACCGGTAAAAAAACAGGTTTGAAAGTGGTGGTTTTAAACCGACCTCTAGGGCCCCATTCATCCAGTCTAGTTTTCTGGAAGGACTGAGGTTGGAGAACCTCTATGGTTGAATTAGACCCATCACTGTTAGTCTCCTCAAGATCTTCCACTCGATCCAAATTAATGACGGGGTCATCCAATCTGTCAAGAAAAACAGGTGCAGACCCCATTCGGGCTTCACCCTGTTCAGGACCAGGTTCAGGCCCTGATTGAGCCGTGTCTACTTTAAGAACACCGTCAGACACAGTTTGAGCCGCACTGGGTTCAAGAATACCCTTAGACACAGTTGATTCCACATCAGGCTCAAACAACATCAAATCCTACCCAAATTCAGAAGGAACATCACTCAGTTTCATCCCTACCATTCTTAAATCAAGACTTTTCAAAAAACCAAAGATTGTACGAATAATGGGCAAAGGGGGTAGGAAATTGAACCCCGTACCTCTGACTAGTTCCGGTGCTGCAGTCGCCGACAAGGACAGAGATGGAGAAGCCGGCAGAGATGCCATGCGAGATCGCTTTGGCGCCGGGCGTGGAGCTCGAGGCGATGATGGTCGTCGCTTAGAAGAGGAGTGGCTGCTGCGGGTCTTCACCATTGTTGTTGGGTATGAGAGAGAGAAGAGCTAGGGTTTCGGGTGTTTGAAGATGAAAAAAAGAGAAGGAATCGAGCGATTTTGAGGAGAGAGGGAGAGAGATTTTCGGGATGTGGTACCGAGAAGAAGGGGAAGTGGAAAATTTAAGTCTCCCAGCCGCTTCTTATTCGGAAAGGTAGAAGAGAAAATAAAGTCCAACAATCGAAAAAAACTACCTGATTCGCACAAAGTGACAAACAGTGGCCATACCTATTCTTTGGCACTTGTTCTTGCTGTCAGTTGTTCGGTAACATAAGACAATAAGGGCAATATCATCAGACCCCAACGATTGTCAGCAGGTTATAATCCCCACATGTGCTAATTCTAACATAGAAGTTGACTGCATCCAATGAATCAAGATGTTTGGCCTGAAAAACCTTTTAACTAGACAAGCATTTGGGGTTAATTAAGCATGCTCAAGTTGCTTTCGTAAAAATATCAGCAATTTGCTTATTAGTGGCACAAAAATTCATTGAAACCAAGCCTTTTTCAACATTGTCTCTCAAAAAGTGATGACGAATGTCAATATGTTTAGTCCATTTGTGTTGACATGGGTTTTTAGAAATATTAATTGCACTTGTATTATCACAAAATATAGGAATGCATCCCGTGTCAACACAAAAATCTTTGAGTTGTTGCCTTATCTACAACAGTTGAGCACAACAAAAAGCAGCTGCAACATATTCAGCTTCCGCTGTGGACATGGCAACTAAGTGTTGTTTCTTGGTTGCCCAAGATACCAAACAGGGTCCAAGAAAATGAGTCATACCTGAGGTGCTTTTTCTATCAACCAAGAAACCTGCATAGTCAGCATTAGCATACCCAACAAGATCAAAGTTGCACCCTCGAGGATACCATAAAGCTAAGTCAGGAGTATGTTTTAAATATCTTAAAATCCGTTTAACAGCCTTTAAATGAGTTTCTTTTGGCTCAGACTGAAAACGGGCACACAAACCAATACTAAAAATAATGTCAGGTCTACTGGCAGTTAGGTATAGAAGCGACCCTATCATGCCCCTATAGAATTTCCCCTCAACTGAGGGACTCCCATCATCCATTACCAACCTGGTTGAGGGAGAGATGGGCGTATCAATGGATTTGGCCGATTCCATTCCAAACCGCTTAATTAATTCCTTGACATATTTTTGTTGATGTATCATAGTTCCGTTTGAAGTTTGCTTGATTTGCAAGTCTAAGAAAAAATTATGCTCGCCCATCATGCTCATTTCAAACTCACTCCTCATCAATTTTGAAAACTCATCATACAAATCATTGTGAGTTGCACCAAATATAATGTTATCGACATATACTTGGACAATCAACAAATGTTCCCCCTTAGATTTTAGAAACAAGGTATTATCAACCTTGCCCCTTTTAAAACCATTTTTAATTAAAAAGTTTGACAATCGTTCATGCCAAGCTCTAGGAGCTTGTTTTAAACCATAAAGTGCTTTGTCAAGTTTGAAAGCATGGTTAGGAAATTCATAATTTTCAAAACCAGGGGGTTGGCTTACATACACCTCTTCCTTTAGATATCCGTTGAGGAATGCACTTTTGATGTCCATTTGGTATAACTTTATCTCCATGTGAGCTACAAAAGCTACCGAAATGCGGATAGCTTTAATCCTTGCAACGGGTGCAAAGGTTTCTTCATAATCAATTCCCTCTTCTTGGTTGTACTCTTGAACCACCAGCCGAGCCTTGTTCCGTGTGACTGTTCCGAACTCATCCAGCTTGTTTCGAAACACCCACTTGGTGCCAATGATTGATCTGTCCTCTGGCCGTGGTGCAAGGTGCCACACGTTATTCCTTTCAAACTGATGTAGCTCCTCTTGCATTGCAATAACCCAGTCAGAATCTGCAAGAGCTTCATGAACATTTTTTGGCTCAACGCCAGAGAGAAAAGCATAGAAAGCACAAAAGTTTTTAAGTTTGGATCTAGTTTGCACTCCTGTATGAATGTCAGATAAGATCTGGTCAAGAGGGTGCGAACTTTGGTGCTTCCAAGGTCGTGGAGTAAGTGGGTCCACAGACACGCTTTCTACTCTTGCTGGAATAGTCGGTGAAATAGGTTTTGAACCTGTTCTAGAGCCTGTTCCCAAGCCTGTTCTGGAGCCTGTTCTCAAATATGTTCATGGAGAATTGGGTTGAGTGGGCTGGTTTTGTTCAGAAATGGGTTCAGCAATGCTTCCCCTTGATTGGTTTAGACCTTGCTCACCTTCTACATTATCAGCTCTAGGACTTGGTTCACCTCCAGGAGACTTACCTTTCTTATGCATGGAATTTTGAGTAAGCAACAAATTTCTCCTTACAAGGCCCAGTTCGAACTCTGCATCCTGTGCATCATTCTCAATAAGGGAGTTATTTTCATCAAACAGCACATGCACACTCTCCTCAACACACAAGGTTCGTTTGTTAAACACTTTGTATGCCTTGCTGTGTGAGGAGTACCCCAAAAATATTGCCTCATCACTCCTTGGATCAAACTTTCCTAAGGCATCCTTCCCATTATTATGCACATAACATTTACAACCAAACACTCTCAAATGCATAATATTAGGTTTTCTACCTTTGAAAAGTTCATAAGGAGTCTTGTTGAGAATGGGTCTAATCATACATCTATTAATAATGTAACAAGATGTATTTAATGCTTCCGTCCAAAAGTTTCTAGGAAGACCACTAGCAATAAGCATTGTTCTAGTCATGTCTTCTAGAGTACGATTTTTACGCTCTACCACCCCGTTCTGTTGGGGTGTTCTTGGGGCAGAAAAATTATGATCAACACCATGTTCATTACAATAGTCAATAAAACTCGAATTTTTAAATGCTTTACCATAATCAGACCTTAGACAGACTAATGAGTGTCCTACTCTCTTTTCAGTCCTTTTAAGAAGCGCAAGAAATTTTTCAAAAGTTTCATCTTTAGAAGCCAAAAACAAAGTCCATGTAAAACGAGAGTAATCATCCACTATCACAAGCACATACCTCTTCCCACCTCTACTTGTGATCCTCATAGGACTACACAAATCAACATGTAGCATCTCAAGAGGTCGGGTAGTACAAACACAGTTTTTCAGTTTAAAAGAAGTTCTGACTTGTTTACCCCTAGCACAAGCGTCACACACCTTGTCATCATTGTATTTGATGGAAGGTAGGCCGACTACTAGGTTTTTAGAAGCAAGTTTATTCAAAAGAGAGAGACTCGTATGACCTCGTCTCTTGTGCCAAAGCATAACATCATCATTTAAAGCACTTAAACAAGTCAGATTATTTTGAGGAAGTGAAAGAATACACACTTTATACACATTTTTGTGTCGCTTCCCCCTCAACACAACATCTCCTGTATTGATATTGACAACCAAGCATTGTTTTGAAGAAAACACCACTAGGTTATCTTTATCACACAGTTGGGACACACTTAGTAGATTATGTTGTAAACCATCCACAAGATATACATTGTCAATTGAATGGGAGAGTGACTCACCTATCTTACCTATACCGACAATTGTCCCTGATTTGCCGTTTTTAAATGCCACACTCCCTCCATCAGAGGCTGTAAGTGAGACGAAGTTTGATTTTTCACCAGTCATATGCCGTGAACAACCACTATCCACATACCACAGTTGGTTATTTGCTGGTTTGTTTGCTCGCCTGTTCCCTCTCACTTTAGCCTGCAAAACAAATTAGGGGTTAGTTTTGGGAACTTAGATCCACTTGGGTCCTATTCTCTTAGACATGCAAATCTCATCTTTTCTAACCCATAGTTGTTTTACATAGATCATGTTTCTTTCCATGGCATACTTTCTTGAGGGACAAGTATAACGATAATGACCCGTTTTACCACAGTGAAAACAAATAATATTTTCTTGTAGTCCCACATATTTTTTGTTTACTGGGTAAACAGTTTGTTTAGTCACAAAAGCTAGTCCCTGCTTATTCTGGTTATGATGAGTATTCAGCCATTTAAGCGCTTCTGAGGAACTGTTCCAATGCCTGTTTGCAGTGAGATCAGATTCGGACTTTTTTAGCCTTTCAAGCAATTGGCTATTTTCGCAGACCAAGGACTCTATTCTCTGTTTCAGCTGAAGAGACTGACTTTCTAGCTTTGAGAGATAAGTGTTTAACACTTTTTCTCTCACACTCAAGGTTTCTTTAAGCTTATCAAGGTCTTCATACAAAACAAGGGTCTCTTCTTCCACTTTAAGTCTTTCACTTTTAAAGATCTCATTTGCATGTTCAAGCTTCCTAACATTTCTTTTTAAATCAAAGTAGACATCTTTTAGCATGCAATTTTCAGCATTAATAGCATCACATTCATCCATCAAAGTGAATAACAATTCCTCAAGTGTTGCTTTGTTAAGACCACGTACCTTTCCCTTGAGTTGGGATAGACTATCGACTGGCTTGTTATCCGAATCTGACTCACTTCGGGCCATGAGTGCTATGACAGCTTCTTCTTCTTCAGAGGCCTCATCGTCTTCCGTAGTGTCACCCCAAGCCGCCAGCATTGCCTTTAAGAATCGCCTTGCAGAACTGTTCCCAAACTGTTTTCTATCTTGTTTCCGGAACTGTTTTGTCTCCTGTTCTTCCTTCAGTAGAGGGCAGTTCTTCACAATGTGGTCATGTTTGCCACACTTGAAACACCCAGTGAATTGCTCTCGTTCATTGCTTCTGAGCTTGCTGAAGTTCTTCTTATTGGAGTTCTCTTTGGCCTTCTTGAAGAACTTCTTGAATTTTCAGGTGATCATGGCCATTTCTTCTTCATGAAGGTCCGAACCATCCTCTTCCAAGGCCTTTAGAGCAAGGCCTCAGTCTCTCTTGGTCTCCTCTTTCAGCTGAGAGCTTCTTCTAAGCTCATAAGTTTGGAGATTGCCAATGAGCTCGTCCAAGGAGATTTTGTTCATATCCTTGGCCTCTTGAATGGCCGTGACTTTGGCCTCCCATGACTGTGGCAAAAATCGTAGGATTTTCCTCACTAATTCCTCAGTGGTGAAGGACTTTCCCAATGATTTTAGCTCATTAGTAATATGGGTGAAACGGGTATACATCTCCATCACCGTTTCTTTATCACCCATTTCAAATAACTTATACTTTCTCATAAGAAGCTCAATTCTTGACTGCTTCACTTGATTTGTGCCTTTATGAGCTACTTGGAGGGCATCCCAAATTTCTTTGGCTGACTCGCACTCAGAAATGCGAGTGTACTCATCAGGACCAAGGCTAAAATACAAGAGCTTTTTGGCCTTTGCATTCTTTTCCATCATCTTAAAATCTTCGGCATTGAATTCCTGAGGCTCCTTGGGAACCATATTTCCATCTTCGATTGCCTTTTTGGGGATGAGTGGACCATTCTTGATGATCATCTATAATTCATCATCATCAGCTTGAACATAGTTTTCCATGCGATTCTTCCACCAACTATAATGTTGACCATTAAAGTATGGTGGTCGAGTAATAGATTGACCCTCAAGCATTCCTTGTGGTGTACTTATATTCTAGGATCTCTCAAGGTGTTAGCCTTTAAATGAGAACCTGCTCTGATACCACTTGATAGTTTGAGAGTACACGAACACAAGAGGGAGGTGAATTGTGTTAGCCGATTTTTCCAAGTTTCTGGAAACACCTTCAAAAACAGTTCGGACGGAGTGTTTGCAGTGAACCAAGCAGCGGAAAGTAAATAGCATGCACACGGTGTTTTTATGTGGAAAACACCTCTGGCCCAACTAAGGTGGAAAACCACGACCTACCCCTGTAGGATTTTCACACACTTCCACTATACGGACCAAATACGTTACAGAAGTAACCTACACCGTTACAAATGTAACACTCACGTAACCGTCTATCCCAAGACAAGTTACACCACGTCCAAAGTCTCCCTAGACTTGGACACACTCAATTCTCACTGATGAAAAGAGAAAATGAAATGAACACCTCACTTTAAGTGCTTCTAAATAAGCAGGTGTAAGGTACAATTGAGCGCCTAGTATGCCAATGAAGAAGACTCGACTTTTGCATACACTTTGAAGGTTTTTCTTTCTGAAAATATGACTCACAAAGCACGTTTAATCCCTTGAAAAACCGTGAGCAATGCTGAGGTAGAAGAGTTTCTTAAATAAGAGAGTGTAAGTGGGATAAAACAAAATTTTTATGTGCTTGTGCCGCAAGACTTGGTAACTCACCCACTAACAGCTTGAGCCGCAAGGATAAATGAGTACCACAAATTTCCAGCAGCCAAGCCCACAATTTTCTCCACCTATTAGCCACATTCTAAAAATAGGAGTTGTTTTACTTGGTGAAAAATTCACCCTAAAAAGTAGGCTAAAAACTCTCCACAATATTTTCAAAACCAAAAATAACTCTTTTGGACTCAACGACTACAGAAAATATATCTCAAATATTTCAAAAACGTCAGCCCAAAAATCAAGGAAAAACCGTGAAATTCAGTTTTGGCTTAAAAACACTCTGAACCCTGTTCTCAGAACTGGTCTGAGACAGTGTTCTGAGATATCTCAAAAAACCATTCAAAGTAAATGTTAAATCAAGACCTTCTAATTGGCATATTAACAAGAATCTAATAAAATAAAATAAATACCAAACCAATGACTCTTGTTAATCAACTGGACAGCTTGTATACGATTTGACTTCTCGCTCCAAATGCTTTGACGCTTCTCAGAACTGTTTCTTGAGCTGTTCTGAAGTACTCCATGTTCTTTGATGCTCCTTGGGTCCTTGTCAGTCAGCTGCTCTGAAGAACTGTTTCTAGAACTGTTCTAAAACGATGTTCTGAAACACATGTACTTTCCAGCAACTGTTCTAAGATACTATTCTCAAACACTTATTAATCAAGTAAGATATTTCAAAAATGTTTTCCGGATCCTGTCAACAACACATAACTCAAGCACAACCATATAGAGCATTACATTTGTGTTTGTTATCATCAAAACCTTATACAAGTATGAGGTCAACAATTTTCCAATAGGGTCGACAATTAATGCACTTGCCAGTACCGAACCGCACGCCACACGCCAGTAAATCAAGCATCGCCACCGTCCACGCAAGCTGTGAGATCGATGGTTGAGAATGGAAGAGGGCTCGAGTATAAACAAAGGGCAGCGGCGAAGAGAGGTAGAATCTAGGCAATTTTAAGGTTTAATTAGGTTTAGTTTTCAAGTTTTTGGTGTAATTTTAGGGTTCTTAGCAGTTCTAATTCGAGTTCTTAGACTATTTTAGGATTTAATTCAGGTGTCATTTTTGAGTTTAAGGTTTGCTTTCGTTTTCATTCGTTGATTTCAAGTGTCAGATTTGTTTCCCCTAGTTTGTAATTTCGTGTATTTTGAGCTTAATTTGTTGATTTGGAGCTTGTAATGGACCGTTTTGGGTTTTTCATGGCTTAATTCGAATTACCCTTATCCCGGTTCCTTCCATCTTCTCTCTGCTTCCTTTTTTCATTGCTCTTCCTGGTTGTAGCCTGGGTGCTGAGTGCTTTCGGTGTTTCGGCTACGAGCATTCAATTCAACTACCTTGTTTCTTTCCTAGTTTAATTGGTGGCTAGTGATGGTAACTCTCGCATTGCTTCAGGTTACGAACATTACGCTTCTTTTCATTTACTTTTTGGTAATGGTGCTTTGCTCATGGCTTCATTGTTGACTCGTTTGTATAGGTTAGGTTAAAGCTCTCTATTTTTTCTTAGGCAGTTAGATGTCGCTTTATGTTCTGCTCGAGTAAATGGCTATTCATAACAACTTAGTTCAATTATGTGGTTATTGAAGATTGATGTTGAGCAATTGAGCTCTCCAGATTTGATTGATTATGTAGCTCTTTATAGTTATTTTAGTTATGGTTTAATCAAAATTTTGATTATGTTAGATTAGTTTATTTCCGCAATTAGTGACCCAATTTCATCCTCGACCCCAAGGACACGACCCCTCAAGTACTACAGCCAAAGTTGTACGCTTGCGACCCTTTTTATTTACACTCAAAATTTACCAACACCAGACACCTAAACTTCTCAACCATTGGTACATATAGCCACAATCACCAATAGTTACTATGTCCTACATACCCCTTACCCCTCCACTGAGTCATCACTTTATATATTCAGTCTTTGAGCTACTCAACTTAAATCCTTTAAACTCTAAGGTGTCTCTCCAAAGCTCCAACTTGTTGCTTACTCCATTCATAGTCTCATTATTATAAAAAATATCATTACCAAATAATGTATGCCATAGTATCTCAACTTAAATACCTCTTGTGAGCTCATCCATAACCAATGTAAAAAGAAAACAACTTAGGGATGATCCTTGATAGAGCCCAACATCTATAGAAAAGTCATCTATGTCCCCTACTGAATTCCTAAACCTTGTACTTACTCCCTTGTATATGTCTTTGATGATTCACATATATCAAAAACCTCTATCCATACTAACTTCAAAATTTTTTGAAAAAAAGGAAACAAGGGAAGAAAATGAAGAAAAGCTCCCAGATAAGACATGAAACGTAACAACCAAAGGATCAAACGAGCAACGATCTTTATAGTTGATATAAAAAGTGCAAATATGATCAACTCATCCACTTGGTCGGGTAATCTGTAAGGTTACACCAAGGAGGTTAGGGATATTACCTCGGTTTCATGCATTGATTGAGGTTCGGGAAGTCCAGAGTGCTCGTTGAAGTGCTTGACTAGATGTTCCTGCCTCTTGGTTGGCCCATGCCTTCTTCTTTGGTGCCATTGTAAGGGTGAATAAATGGGTGAAAGTTTTAAACTCTTACAAAAATGAAAATGGAAAAGAAAATAACTAAAAATGCAAAATTTTTGAAAATTAAGGTGAAATGGGAAGAAATATGGAAGAAAAATAAAGAATTTGGAAGAATGGAAGGTGAAGGGGAGTTATTGAAGTTTGGGTATAAAGATGGGTTGAATGTGAGAAAAAGAGGGCAAGCCAAGAGAAATTTTGAGGAGAGTCGGGGTAAAAGGGAAGAAATTTGATGAAAAATGGTGAAAATTCAAAATTTAGAGATGTGTGGTTATGGAGGTTTTAGATAGAAAGAGAAAGATGAAAGGTAGAGGAAGAAGAATGGGTGCTCAAGTCAAAGGGCTTGAAAAAACCCTTAACCGCATAGGAAGAGCCTCACCACGGACTGTGGTCTCCACCACGAAGGGTCCATAGTGAGCCTTGTTTCTGTGTTTCTTTATTTTTCCTGGCAGTAGTTCCACGGACTGGATTGGACACCATGAGAGGTCTGTGGAGAGCTCTGCTGTAGCTGTTAAAACTCTCTTATTAGTTTTTTTGTAATTTTTGATGATTTTTCACTCTTCTTTTTGCTTCTTTTGCATCTTTTTCACTCTTTTTTTTTCTAACTCTTTTTGCTTTTTTTTTTCTATTGTCCATCTTTCTAACAAAAATAATACACTATCTGCAATCAAAGTAAAGAAAAACTAGTAAATGAGAGAAACATGGGTTGCCTCGCAAGAAGCGTTCTTTTAGGGTCGGGAGCTCGACCATATGTTCTAGGAGGGCTTGGGATCAGAAAGATGGTAGACAGTATGCTTGTCAATGGATTCCCCCGTATCTCCCGATTTTCCTTTATCACAGACTTCAAAATCAAGCTCTTACACTACAAGGTACCATCTTAAAAGCTCGAAATGGATGTCCTTCTTTACCATCAAGTGACTCTATTTAACATGATCTGTGTACATAATGAATTTGTAGTGGGCCCTATCAGATGGACCACTACTAAGCTCGACTCCTAAGTCAAAATCACACTCTATATCAACAATAGGAGGCATAGACTACACTACTTGAGTAAACCTGAAATAATCGTTGATGGATACCCAGTAGTAGCATAAGGCCCGTCCTCGACTACACTAGGTGGCGCAGGCACATTGAACTCCATCATAGCATAATCTAGGCCGAGACTTTCAGATGTAGCACATGCAAACACAAAAGGGTCAACATGCCACCAATCATCAAATGAACCAACCTTATGAAAATCTATACCTTCTTCTAAAGTAGGTGAAGGAGATGGGATATTCTGCTTTTCAAACAAAGCAAATTCAACATGACATTCCCCTACATCAAATGTCAAACATCCTCCCTTCACATCAACCCTGCAACCAGAAATGGCCAAGAAAGGTCTTCCCAGAATAATATGGGCATACGCGTCTACGACCATACCTAAGATGATAAAGTTGTCAAACACAAAAAATTCACCTACTTTTATGGAAACATTCTCTAAAATACCCAAAGGGCACTTCATGTAACCATTCACGAATTGAAGTCAAATAGGTGTTGATTGCAACTCACCTAAACCAAGCTCCTGAAAAATGAAATAGGGTATAAGACTAACACTTGTACCAAGATCACACAAGGTCTTATCAATCCTCACCTGACAGACCATATAAGGAATAGAGAAGCTTCCTGGGTCTTTCAGTTTAGGGGGAAACTCTTTAGGTACCACTACATTACACACCCCTCCAAAAGGTAGGGTCCCAAACTCAGCATTTTTCACCTTACTTTTGGCTCGAGGAACTGGATAAATTCTATTTCGATCCCCAAAGTTTGGCGTAAATAATTTTCAGAGTCTAAAACTTTAAAAACGATTTCGTGGTCCATTCAGCTTTTATGCAAATAATTTCTGTAACCAAACTTGTCAAAAGTAGTTTTTTAAATTGCAAAAAAACCCTAAGGTTTTTAAATTTTCATTTTAACCACAATCCTTAAAAACTTACTTCCGTAAATCTAAAATTTGTGCATGTGTAATTTTTCCTATAAGTACTACACAAGGCCTTCTTTTAATTGGTATCAGAGCCACGTGGCCAAAAATAATTGAGATAATTAAGCTAATTAATGATTAATTCATCTAGTTAACTGTGATTAATGCTTGAATCATCACATGGTTGCCCTGGACTAAATTATTCACATATTGTTCACTCACCAGAAGACATTTCTCCAGTAGCACCTCAATTGAACTATATCACTAATATAGTTTTAAAACTAAAAGTCAAATTAGCTAAAATTAAGGCTGAACTTAAGAAGCTTGAGAAGTAATTATCGATAATTCACCTTTCTTTAATTAACGAAATTAGGCATAGCGGAAAATCTACTTCTAGTATTAGTACTCTATTTCAGCATAAATATCCTTTTCAAAACCTAAAAAATAAATCTATTTTTTTTACATGATATTAAAATCCAAAAAGAAGTAGGAGAAAAATCAGGTGAATATGAGCCGAAAAAGTAGAAAAAGAAGAAGAGAATAGAGTATAAGCAGTATACTCTTGAAAAGCTGCATGTTCAAGAAAGAATAAAATTCGAAAGAATTGAACAAAATCATGGGCGCAATTAGAGACATAACATATTATCTGATGATAATAAAAAGACTAATAATGTATAATTAGAAGAAGAAATATATTAGTAGATGAACCTTATTAAACTAAAAGAAATTAGAAGAAAATTGGAAAAAAAAATTGTAAAATGGCTATTGATGATGAGATTAATGAAATTGGAGAAGGACTCGACTTAGGTGAGATAGAGACCAATCTGGTTAATAATGTTATTCCTAAATCTGAAGAATTTGGTGAACTTTCTAGAAGAAACACTCATTTTATAAGACCTAGGTATATTCTAGCTGGACATACAATCAATTTTTCCTTCGGATTTATCCCAAGAAAAATTACAACCTTTAAAGAAGTTGGCCTTACTTCAATTAGTCAGACGGGATACATCTTAAACATAGATGGAGCTTGTAATAGAGAAGAAATGTTTGAACATTGAAAAAGAAGCATGAATAGTGTATTAAACCTAAACACTAGGTGAACTGTTGCAAATTTCCTAAATTACATTGAACATAGTTTCTCTGGCACTGTAGCTAACTGGTATGATTCATTAAATGAATATGGTAAAAACGCATTAAGAATGATGAAAATACCATCTGCAATGTTCAAAAATTTATGCAAGGAGATCGAAACTGAGTTTGTCAAAGCTAAACTTGATTTTGAAGAAAAGGCAAGAGAATGGCATAGAAAGATTAATAATACAGAATTATGGGATATAAGATATTGAGAAAATTATATTGCTAGATTAGTTAATATTATTACAAAATTGGGCATAGTGAAACTAATCATGGTATGTTCTATGATAAATTGTCATATCTGATAAATTCCATAATTAATGAAAAATACATTGCATTACTTGAACGTGCAGATGTCATTGATACTTTTGGTTCGAGAATCTCTTACTTGAGAAAATGGGTCACTGATCAATGTCTTGATCTCTATAAACAAAAGAAAATTAAGAAAGAATTCCTTACTTGTTGGAATTCATCATATCAATGGGGAAAAAACCTGAAAGAAGAAGAAAAAGAAAATTTTATAAGAAAAAGAGCCTTTAATAAGCGAAGGGGAGAGAAATATAGAAGAAAATATTATAACAAACTAAGTTCCAAAAAGCATAGATTTTTTAGGAAAACAGCTTATTGTCCTGCTGGAAAAAACAGCTGCAAATGCTGGGCATGCAGAAAAGTAGGGCATTGTGCTAATGAATGCCAAAATAGGAAGAATAACAAGCTTATCGAGATCTTGGGTAGCCTAGATTATGTTTAGCTTAGTAAAGATACGGCATTAGACTTAGCCCTAAATAACAACAAAGAAATTGTTGAAATCATACTGGACAATGAATATGGAGTAAGTGGTTGTGAAAAAACTAGTCATATGATAGAAAATAGCTCAATTAGTCTTGATGATCTACAAGGAGACGAGTTTGTTGTAGACAATGATAATGAGGAAGTCAAAGGAGATTTGGTCCTTACCATAATCCAGAAGAATATGATCTATAAAAAAATATCTTTCAATTAAAGAGCAAGTATGTTTGTGAGATGATAGAAGGAGATCTAGAAATCAAAAATTATGAGTATGATGTGTGAGACGTTAGCCTCATTAATTGGAAAAACATCATAAAGCATAACAAAGATGGAAAGTATAGGTATATCCATGTTGGAAGTGTCCAAGTTAAAATTACTCCATTACAATATTATAGCAAAGATATTGATCTTTATGTCTTGCTCTGTAATATTAGTTATACCAAATTTAATAATCAAATTATCATAGGGATTAAGACCAACTTATACATTGGATCGATAGAGCTCAATTGTCGACCTAAAAATTTTGTGAGTCTAAAAGATAAATTTGCTAAAAATTTTATATCCCTTAAAATAAAAACAGTTGGGATGGACATGAAAAGAGAAGGATGCCCATTAAGGATATTTTGAAAAGTTATCTACATTAGATAATACTATAGATCCAAAGACTAAGGTCACAATGATAGAGGTAGAAAAATTTTAAAGTCCTACCTCTATCCGAAAGACTCAAAGGATTAAAACTAATCCATAGGAGATAAAAATTGATCATTCATGGACATCTAGCCTTGCCAACCCGATAAACATCAACAAGAAAAATGTGATAAAATTAATGAGAATGGTAAAATAACCATTAAACCCTAATTATTAAGAAGCACGAATAAAAAATCACAATGGGGAGAAGGAACTTCAACAGTTAAAGACGAGCTTAGAGAAGATGATACAATCAGTATGACCAGTGAAATGAGTAGAGTAAATTTTAAATCCGTAAGACCCAGTGTAGATTGAAGTATGAGTCTATATAGAAAGGTCATAGGGTACAAAACAAGAACTGTTGGTGAATAAGTTTATGAAAATGAATTAGTCAAAAACATGAGTATGGAGATATGTTATAAAGTCACCAACACAAATCCTAATAGCATCTATATCCTAATAAGCGTATGCTTAGAGGGATATAATAAATATGAATTATGTGTCTGCATAGATAGTGATTATTCTGTATGCTTTGGGAAAAGATCATTATTTCTAGAGTTTATGTGGAAAAGAGCTAAAAATCCTTTAGAAGTGACGATAGTTGATAATAGTATTATAATCACAATAAAGTCGTAGAAGGGTTATCCATAGAATTAGAAAGAGTTCAATGCGTTATACCAGTTTTATGTGCTACTAATCAACCTTCTTATGATATGATTATTGGAAATAATCTTTAGATATTATATTCTCCATGCACACAGACAATAAACCAAATAACATTCACAATTAATGGTCACTCAGTTCCTATTGAAAAATTAAGTAAGGTTTACACTCATAAGAAAATTGACTTCACACACAGTCAGCGTAATGAAAAAGTAATGTCTGCACAATAAAAGAGAGCACTGACAATCTCATTACTTGAGTTACCTATTAAGGAGCAGATTACTAAATAACAAGAGCAATCATGTGAAGAACTCTACTCTGATAATGCACTAAAATTTTTGGATAAAGATAGGACATTTGCAAAAATTACTTTGGTAAATCACAATCCTATTATTTGAGTCAAACAAATGGTGTATACACATCAGGATATCCAGGAATTAATAAACAAATCAAAAAAATTCTAGATAAAGGATTAATCATGAACAGCAAAAATCCTCATACCACTCCGGCTTTCATGGTAAGAAATCACGCAGAAGAAAAAAGATGAAAGGCAAGAATGATAATCAATTATTAAAAACTTAATGATAATACTGTCTTTGATAGTTATTACATTCCTAACAAAACAATCTTTTTCAATAGAATTCAAGGCGTCTCTTGATTCTTAAAAATAGATTACAAAAGCGGCTATTAGCAGATAAAAATGGATGAGAAAAGTATCCCTTTAACTGCATTTAGTGCCCCACAAGGACATGAATAGATTGTAATGTCATTTGGTCTTAAAAATGCACCTTAAATACCCTAAAGAAGAATGGATGACATCTTTAAAGACCCTAATTGCTGTTGCTTAGTTTACATTGATGATATCCTTGTCTTTTTCAAAACCATAAAACAACACAAAGATGATGTCTTAGTTGTCATCCAAAGATGCATTGATCATGGTATTATACTTGAAAAGACCAAGAGCATTTATGGTGAATAACAAATTGAGTTCTTAGGCCTAGAGATAAAAGTTGGACAAATTATCCTACAAAAGCATATTCTAGGAAAAATACAGAATTTTCCTTAAAAGATTAAAGATAGGAAATAGTTAGAAATGTTTCTTGGATGTCTTAACTACGCTTCATATTTCATTAAAGATTTAACTAAACTTAGAAAGCCATTGTAGCAGAAACTCAAGAAAGAAGTAAGTTCGACATGGACCACAAATGATACAAAGATTATTCAAAATTTCAAAAAGATGTGTAAAAATCTTCATGTTCTTGATTTGCCTAATGAAGAGATAATTTACTGCTTGAGACAGATGCTAGCAATGAGCATTAGAGCACAGTATTCAAAAACAAAGAAGGCGATAAACTCTGCGAATATTGCAGTGGAAGTTTTTAATAAAGTAGAATACAATTCTCCCACGATGGAAAAAGAAATTCTTGTAGTCATAACGAGAATTGAAAAATTCTTAATCTTTTTAACCCCAAAACCTTATTCTTATTCAAACTTATTGCAAAGAAATACTTGATTTTATGAAAAAGAATTCATCAAATATGCAAGCGCAAGAGCGATTCCTGGTTAACATTTATGGCTTAACCAGTTTTTCTTCTCTATTAAATATATATATTTGGATCGAAAAACTCTATGGCATATAGTTTGACTTGAGAATTCGCCAATAGTGATCATCAGAGCAAAACTCCGGCCAGAAAAGGAGGAAATCCATAATAAAATGCCATTGTTATCAGACCAGGTTTCTCCTTCTAATAAAGTCGTCGTTGATAATTTAGAATTCCATACAAAAAGTATATCACATTTTGGCCTGCTATCATCTACCTACCTTATAGTCCAAAGATTTTCCATTCTAAAGTTGCAAGTTTATTACCTTAGATATCCTTATGATATCCAAGAAAAAATAAATTCTTATATTTAAGAAAAATGGTTCAAAGAGTGATATGCAGTCTGCATTGACTATTGTCATCATTATTTTTATGATATATGAGAGTCTTGCAGTATAACAATCTACTTTTCTGATAAATCTGGAGTTGGTAGTGTTAGTTTCCTAGCAAATTCAAAATCTCCAAATGACCCCGTTATTAAAGCTTAGGAATACGTGATCGTATTGATAGGGCCGCAAGCGCACGGTGGCGTTGTAGCAAATAAAGGTCGATCCGACAGATATTTGATCAAGCTATTGGGTTATATTCCGTTAAGATATGCTGAGCAAATCCAAATTTGATAATAAAATTTAACTATGCCACTTATCTAATCTAATAGGTAAACAATTAAGGAAATTAAGCAAATCAAGTAATTTTCCAACCCAAGAATTAAGCAAGTGCCTCTTCTTTAGATGGATAATTCTAAAACTGATAATCATAGTATCATAACCCTCTTTCAAGGTGGAGCAAAATTCTTAGATCTAATCAACTGTCATTTCTCAAGGGTTTTTGATTAATCTAAGATTATTAAGAATGCGATTATCAAATTGAGGGCTTTCTTAAATGGTGAGTCTTTCTCAAGATCTCACACACGTAAGTCGAATCTTAGTTTTCTAATATCTAGTTTCACCTTTCAGTTCTTCATCAAATGTTTAAAACAAGTAAGAAATTGATCAAATTTCCTACTAGCAATTCAACGTATAAGATTCAATAGAATAAACCTAACAAATCCAAAGTCCTTTTAAATCAAAACAAGAATTGGTTCAATTACAACAATTCAACTTAATCTCAAGATTAACAATCCAAAACTTAACATAAAAATCAACATTAATATAAAGAGCATCAAAATCTAAAGAGAAAAAAGAAGAGAAAGAAGAGGTATTGCTTAGCTGATGCAACGCTTGAACCACCATTACAAACTCAATCCGGAATCCTTGCAATGTTCACCTTCAACTTGCTCTTCCTCTAATCTAATCTAAATCCTAACCAAATGGTGGGAATGATATGCAAGAAAAAAAATGGAATAATGACTGATGGCTGAAAACAGGCTTTTTATAATGGAAAAAACGTATCAGCCGAATACCCAAAACTTTTGGAAGCCGAACAGTTGCAAGAAAACTAGTGAAGTCGGGCAAACAAAGGCCACCACGACCAGCATGTGGGGACCACCACACACCGTGGCCCCCACCACGATCAAATCTGGTGCCCTTTGCTTGTTTTGTTATGTTGATTCTATAAAATCTGGTCAACCCTGATTGACTGTGCATGCTATCACAGTTTATCTATGATATATACCTGGATAAACCATGTCTCTTACAGGTTTTTGGCCAATTTTTGTGGGTTCTTACCTCCTTGCATAATTTTTCATTGATTTTCATGACATACTTAGGTTCTCTTAGCCAATTTTCGCAAAATGTCATCAACAACACCGAACTTGAGCGTAAAACAGAAAAGAGGCATAACACAATCAAGCACTCTAATCCCCTAAAATGATGCTAAAACATTCATTAAATCCTATGCAAATAGGACATTCATTAGGTACTTTAGTTTATGGAAATCGCATATCTAGAGCACCATTTTTCTCAAAATTAACCAAGTTCCCACAATGCATGTTCAGAAAGATTCATTGGATTCTAACATCTCCTAATGGACCAATAAAAATTCCAAATAATCGATGTCTTTATGTGGAGGTACATTGTATATTAATCGAGTATAAAAATTAAAAAAGTCAAACCAGTCCATTATCTTGTTCAGAATGTTGATTACAACGATCCCTATGATCAATGACAAGAATGATTTCAGATTGATGAGAATTAGTTACTGATCCTACTTTAGCAAGAGCCATCAATTTTTACAACATTGATCATCAAAGTTGGGCATTAATTGAACAAGAAAAATATTAATGAATTGTGGAAACACAACTTTCACCTATCACAATGAGTTCAAAGAATACATAAAGGTGAAAGGAATAGTTTTAAAAGATATCTTTGATTATCTCTTTGATGTTGAAGTTGAAAAATTCTTATTAGAAAAAAGGAAAAAAATATCTTCTTGAATTATTTGAAAAATGGGACCCAGAGCATCTTCAATTAGATGAAGATTTTCATGATTATCTTGATAATGACGGTCTGGAAGATATCATTGGAGATGAAGGCATACAGAATCTCAATATTGATGACTAGTTTTGTCACTCCATTATTATATTATTTTGATAAGTGTCAGGTCTATAAAATAAAACGATTTACTGTAACCATGTGAATATACTGTAACCATGTAAAAAATCAGTGTGTACTGTAGCTAATAGGGCATCCTATGTACTCCCATCCCTTCTATAAAAGGAGAGGTTGAGTACTAAAAAGGACACAGTCATTTGAGCATTCTTGAGCAAAAGAGAAGTCGGGATTCTCCATTTCTCTATGAGCAAGCATCTCTAATGATCTTAGCTTAAGTCTCCCTTACAGCTTTCCATTGTAATATTTCTACTTTTAAGCTTTTAATAAAAAAAGTTTCCCAGTAGGGAACGTTATTCAATTTAACCTTATGTCTTACATATTATAGTTTTATGACTAAAGTTTCACTATCCTTGAAAAAAATTAAAAATTTGATTAGTGGCTACAGTCTGAGGAATGCGGAGTCTAGCGCCGACTAAGTTCAGGTAATGGTCGAAGCTCTTTAATTAACTTTTAATTATTTTGCTAATAATGGTGGGCCGTTAATCACATAAAATATAGTATATATGATATAAGTAGTAGATTGTGATAACTAGTACCGGTAAAGTCATTATAAGAAATCCAAACATAAATATAAGCTCAGTTTTGTAAAACAATCCAAAACTTTGGGTATTTGTATTTGGAACCCCAGTTGAGCCAAAAGAAAAAATTCCATAAAGTTTAGGGAGCTAAAAATAAATATTTCTGACCTAGAAATAAGATAACGCAAAGTTTCGGGACCTAAGAATAAATATTTCTGACCCAGAAATTAGATAACGCAAAGTTTTGTACTTTAGAAATCATTTGCGCTAAACTAAGTAGTTTCATAAATATTTTTCTAAAAACATGTGATCAGAAAACGGTTTCACCAAACCTCAAGGGACCGAAAAACAATTTATTCCAAGGCACCTCTCTACCTTCCTCAAGCTCCATACCGCTAGAATCCTCTACCCCATTTTTCAAGGTAACACAGTTGCACTGCTCATGGGGATTTGCCTCAGACTTGCTAGGAAGTCTACCTAGTTGTGTAGATGAAGAGGTAGCTTGTTAAGCAATTTGAGTTTCTAACATCTTATTATGAGTGGTAAGCACATCAACATTGGACGTTAATTGTTTAATGTACTCTTGCTTCTGTTGTGCTTCATGGTCTCTAAGTTGAATTTTTGAGGTGTGTTAGAATGTATAAAGTTTTGATGATAACAAATCCAAGTGTTGTTGTTGTTGCTCCAAGCAGGCTTTCCAAACAGGACCTTACTGTTGTTCTCAATGTATTAAAACTGCTTGACAAATAGTTTATCAAGAACAGGTGCTCAAGTCAACAATGTCAGAACACCTGTGAGGAACAGGTTCTGTGAGGTGTTTTGAAGCATATCCTGAGAAGTGTTTGAAACATAAGATATGTGCAGCTGTGACAAACAGGTTCCGTGCGGTGTTTGAAGCATATTCTGTGAAGTGTTTCTACAAGATGACTAGTGGTTACAACAAGATGTCTTGATTTGATTTGGTTTTATATTTTTAGACTCTTGTTAATATGCCAATTAGAAAGTTTTAATTTACCACTCACTGGAAACGGTTTTGCTTTTCGAAAAATATTTCGGATCACCCTTCAGAACAACCCTGGAAACAGGGCGATCAGGGTGTTTCCAGAATAAGCTGCGAAAAACTGCTTTGCACGATTTTTATCTTTTGGATTTTGAGCAGCTTCTTCAAAGATTTGTAAGAAAGATTTTTCTATGGAGTATCTTATTCTTTACCCTAAAAAACGGTCATCAAAAATCTTAAGGGATTTGCAAAATCTTTTTGAATAAAAAGAATATCTAATTTTTAGCAAGTGGATAAGGTAGTTGAGAAAAACATGGGCTAGCTGCTGAAGAACACCGCCTTATGCACGCGGTTCAGGAAGTGTTTTCAGCTCATGTCACCTTACCCCTTGTAGCTAAAGGATTCTATTTTCTCTAGGATTTTAGTTTCCAAAAATTTCAGAAATAGTTTTTCCATCCCTTGTGGGTAAAGGATTCTATATTCTTCAGATTTTTTAGTTTCCAAAAATTTGATGAATTGTGTTCCAAGCACTATAAAAGGCGGCTTCTTACAATCTTGGACACATCGGTTTTCAAAGAGGAAAAATCTGAGTTCATGAGCTAAAACGTTTGAAAAGAAAACCGAGCCTTGTGAGTGAATTAATTGAGCTTTCAAAGTTGGCATACTAGGACTTCATTGTACCCTATATTAGCTTAGTTGAGAAGCATTGTAATAGGGTGTTTTTCTTTACATTCTTCTTTCACAAGAGTGAGTAGAGTGTGTGTCCAAATCAAGGAGATTTTGGACGTGGGGTAACTTGTCTTAGGGAAGACAGGTTACGTGTGTTACAAGTTGTAACAAGGTGTGTTACTATTGTAACGTGTTTAGCCCGTTTAGTGAAGTGTGCAAATCCTACAGGAGGTAGGTCGTGGTTTTTAACCTCAGTTGGGCTAGAGGTGTTTTCCACGTAAAAATCCTGTGTCCATTATTTCCGCATTCAATTTTGTTGGATTTTCGCTTCTGCTTATCTCAGAAACAACCTGTGCGAACAGGGTCTAAGACTGTTTGTCAGCAACTTGCGAAAATCGGACACCACAATTCACCCCCTCTTGTGGTTGTGTACTCTCTAATTCAACAAGTGGTATCAGAGCAGGTTCTCCTTTGAAAAGCTAACACCTTTGAGAGATCCTTGAAGATGAGTACTCCACAAGGCATGCTTGAAGGTCAATCCATAACTCGTCCACCATACTTTAATGGCCAACACTATAGTTGGTGGAAGAATAAGATGGAAAACTACATCCAAGCTGAGGACTATGAGTTGTGGATGCTCATCAAACATGGACCACTCATCCCTAAGAAAACAACTGAAGATGGAAAGTCAATCCCCAAGGAGCCTAAGGAGTTCAATGCTGAAGATTACAAGATGATGGAGAAGAATGCCAAGGCCAAGAAACTCCTATATTTTGGCCTAGGTCCTGATGAATATACTCGCATATCTGAATGTGACTCGGCCAAAGAATTCTGGGATGCTTTGCAAGTAGCTCACGAAGGGACCAATCAAGTAAAGCAATCCCGGATTGAATTGCTTATGAGAAAGTATGAGCTGTTCGAGATGGGTGATCGGGAAAGTGTGATGGACATGTACACTCGCTTCACTCACATAACGAATGAGTTGAAATCCTTGGGAAAATCCTTCACCACCGAAGAATTGGTAAGGAAGATCCTAAGAATTTTACCTCATTCTTGGGAAGCAAAAGTAACGGCCATCCAAGAAGCTAAGGACATGAACAAGATCACCCTAGATGAGCTGATTGGAAACCTCCAAACATATGAACTTAGGAAATATTCTCAACAGAAAGATGAGACAAAGAGAGAACGAGGTCTTGCACTAAAGGCCTTAGAAGATGATTCTGATTCTGAGGAGGAGGAGATTGCCATGATGACTCAAAAATTTAAGAAGTTCTTCAAGAAAGTCAAAGAAAACATCAAAAGGAAGGACTTCGGCAAAGCCAGGAACACCCCTCGGGAACAGTTCACTGGGTGTTTCAAGTGTGGTAAGCTAGACCACATTGTGAGAAACTGCCCACTGCACAAGGAAGAACAAGAACCCGAACACCCCAGAAAACAGGGGAGGAAACAGGGTGTAAGCGGCTCAGCGAAAAGGTTCTCAAAAGCTATGCTCGCGGCCTGGGGAGATTCAAGTGAGGATGAGGAAGGGTCTGAAGCTGGGGAAGCTGATGTAGCACTCATGGCAAGGAGTGACACTGATTCAGATGATGGGTCAACGGATAGTCTGACTCAACTCAAGAACAAGGTACGTGGTCTAAATAAATCAACTCTTGAGAAATTAGTGTACAATATAATGGATATATGTGCTGAATTAAAAGGGGATGTTCGAGATTTAGAACTTGAAAATGAAACCCTTAAATTAGAAAAGCTTGAAGTTGACAAAGAGACTCTTGCCTTGCATGAAAACATCAATGTGCTTAAAGAAACTCTACTCATGAAAGAAGAGACTTGTTCCACTAAACTGACTGAGCTAGAAAAAGAATCTCTTGACTTAAAAGGTAAGGTCGAGTCTTTGCTGGAAGAAAACAGAAACTTGCTTGAAAAAATAAAACACTTAGAATCGGACCTTGCCGCAAACAAGCTCTGGAATTGGTCCTCAAGGGCGTTGGAATGGTTAAACACTCATCATAGTCAAAATAGAAGAGGACTAGATTTTGTGCCTAAGATGACCTACCCAGTGAATAACAAATATGTGGGATTACCTGAAAATATTGTTTGTTTTCATTGTGGTAAAACGGGGCATTATCGATATGCTTGTCCTATAAGAAAGTATGCCATTAAAAAGAACTCAGTGCATGTAAAACAAATGTGGGTTAGGAAAGATGAGATTTACACGTCTAAAGGAATGGGACCCAAGTGGATCTGGGCTCCCAAAACTAACGCTTGATTTGTTTTGCAGGCTGAAGTGAGAGAGAACAACCCAGCAAACAACCCAGCAAACAGTGCAGGAAACAGTCTAGGGAACAGGCAGCTGTGGTATGTTGACAGTGGGTGTTCGAGGCATATGACTGGTGAAAAATCCAATTTTCTCTCACTTACAGCATCAGAAGGAGGGAGTGTAGTATTTGGAAACGGCAAATCTGGGACAATTGTCGGTATAGATTCAGATTGGATCACAGCCATGCAAGAAGAACTCCATCAGTTTGAAAGAAACAAGGTATGGCACCTTGTGCCACGGCCAGAGGATAGAACAATCATTGGAATCAAGTGGGTGTTCCGTAACAAGCTAGATGAGTGAGGAACAGTCACTAGGAACAAGGCCCAGCTGGTGGTTCAAGGCTACAACCAAGAAGAGGGAATTGATTATGAAGAGACTTTTGCACCTGTTGCAAGGATGGAAGCCATTCGAATCTTGATAGCTTTTGCAGCCCACATGGAGATCAAGTTATATCAAATGGATGTTAAAAGTGCGTTTCTAAATGGGTACCTTAAAGAGGAAGTGTATGTCAAACAACCCCCCGGTTTTGAAAGTGATGAATTTCCTAACCATGTTTTCAAACTTGACAAGGCACTTTATGGTTTAAAACAAGCTCCTAGAGCTTGGTATGAGCGGTTGTCAAGCTTTTTATTGGAAAATAATTTTGCAAGAGGCAAGGTAGACAATACCTTGTTTCTAAAATCTAAGGGGGAACATTTGTTAATTGTCCAAGTATATGTCGATGACATCATATTTGGTGCAACTCATCATGAATTGTGCAATGAATTTTCAAAAATGATGAGGAGTGAGTTTGAAATGAGCATGATGGGTGAGCTTAATTTCTTTTTAGGCTTGCAAATCAAGCAAACTTCAAATGGCACCATGATCCATCAACAAAAGTATATTAAGGAATTACTTAAGCGTTTTGGGATGGAGTCAGCCAAGCCCATTGATACTCCCATCTCTCCTTCAACTAGGTTGGTAATGGATGATGGTAGTCCCTCAGTTGAGGAGAAATCCTATAGGGACATGATAGGGTCACTCTTATATCTAACTGCTAGTAGACCTGACATTGTTTTTAGTGTTGGTCTATGTACACGTTTTCAGTCAAACCCTAAAGAAACTCATCTAAAGGCTGTTAAAAGGATTTTTAGGTACTTAAGACATACACCTGATCTAGCCTTATGGTATCCTAAAGGTTGCAACTTTGATCTTGTTGGGTATGCTGATGCTGATTATGCAGGTTTCTTGGTTGATAGGAAAAGCACCTCAGGTATGGCTCACTTTCTTGGACCTTGTTTGGTATCTTGGGCAACCAAGAAACAACTCTCTGTTGCCTTGTCCACAGCAGAAGCTGAGTATGTGGCAGCTGCATCTTGTTGTGCTCAGTTATTATGGATAAGACAACAACTCAAGGACTTTTGTGTTGACATAGGATGCATTCCTATTTATTGTGACAATACAAGTGCAATTAACATTGCCAAAAATCCATGTCAACACAAAAGAACAAAACATATTGACATTCGTCATCATTTCTTGAGAGACAATGTTGAAAAGGGAGTGATCTCAATGAATTTTTGCGCCATTGAAAATCAAATTGCTGATATATTCACAAAGGCATTGAGTAGAGAACAATTTGAAAGGAATAGACTCGAACTAGGCTTAATTAGAACAACCTGACCAACCTGTTCTCTCTCCCTGTTTGCAAAATTTAAAAGTGACGGGTACAACATGTTAAATTTTTGTTTGCAATCAACTTGTGTGCTATGTTTAGCATATGTGAGGTTTGCAACTTGCTGACACTCGTTGAGGTCTAATGAGATTGCCCTTATTGTCCAATGTTACCGAGCAAGTAACCTCAAGAACAAGCATCAGGAACAGGTACGCCTCTTGTTTGTCAAATGTGTGCAACAAATTGAAAACTGCTAATCTCTTCCCGAGGCGTGCGCAATAAATGCTAAAGTCCGTTGCAAAAACGGGCAAAATCTTTTAAAGATTTCGCACGTCTCTCTCTCCCTTTAAAGCTCTTGCTCAATCTCTCACCTCCACTGAAACTCTCTTGCTTTGAAACTCTGTTCAAGAAACCCTAATCTCCCTCCTTCCTCTGAAAAATGGCGTTCCCCATTAGCTTCGAGAGCTCCTCGACCTTGACCCAGGGCAACCAGACACAGGGCACAGCCTTGCAAACAGCCACAGCCCTGTTTGCACCTACACAATTTCTGACGGCCCTCATGGAAGGTAAAAATACTGAACCTCCTCGACCCATTGCCTATAAACCTTTTGGGTTTTTGAAAAGTATCGACCTTAGAACAGTGAATTTGAAATTGGAAGACATCCCGTATAAATTTGGGTGGGAATTGATTTTGTTTGGTAAAACGGGCGCACATCAACCCCAAGAACTTGTTGGGGCATCTGAAAGAGAAGTTGGGGCTTTAGATGAACTTTTTCTGTTGGACCATGGGTTAGATGACATCAATTCGTTTGGGCTGTTTCCTGAGCAGGAAACAGGGTCAGAAACAGGGCCTGAAGTTTTTAAGGAGAACCTAGGGGAGGATTTGTCAAGAGAAAAAGGGGGAAGTAGTGGTCAACTGGAGGAGGCCCCTGCCAAAACTGAACAAGCCACACCGGTACCACCAACCGGTGAGAAACGCAAAAGGTACAAAATTGTGGCTAGGCGTGCTAGAGTACCAAGAACACGACCACCATCAAGGTCTAAAAGCGGCCAGACTGAAGCGCCCTCAAAAAGTGAACCCCCTGTCAAACCAAAACCACAAATCCCCTCTTCGGCCAAACCCATAAACAGACCCACAAGAAAATCAGCCCGAATAGCTTTTCACTCCACTCCTCGTCCTGCCAAACAATCAGCCCCTATTGTTGAGGAGATTGATTCCTCCTCTGAGCCTTCATCAAATAGCGACACTGAGAATACTGCCTTCAAACAGGGCACGCCTGTGTTCTCAGAGTCCTCAGAGAATAAGCCTCTTCCTATACCAAAACCATCACCCCTCAAAACTCCCAAGAGAAAAGCCTCCCTCAAACATGCCTCCACCCAAGACCCTCCTACTGAGCCCCAACCTAAACGAGCCAAGAAATCTACCCCGTCTGCAATCTCAGCCAAACTGACCCAATTGATTCAGAGACGGGTTGTCAGGGGCAAAATTATAAAGGTCAAATATTTTGAGGAAGAGGGACTGGGGGTGTTTCTGCACAAGCTGCATGCACAGGGGTGGTATGAGTTGTTTACAAACACCCAGCTGGGGTGTTCTGTACATGAGTTGGCAGAGTTCTATGCCAACTGCACTGTCACCGAAGGAGTGGTGACAAGTATTGTTAATGGGAAGCAGCTTCGCTTTGATGCGAAGATATTAGGGGACATTCTTCAAGAATGTCATCCCCAGCGGCCAGGGTCGCAATCTTGCTGATGCCATGGATCAGTGTTTGATGGATCTGATGGACACGGAAGTGCAAATTAAACTTCCTGCCATCATGATTCGACATATTGCAAGAATTACGAACACCTCTAGGGAATATGACCTGGGATACGGCTTCCTTCTGACTAGTGTGTTTGAGCACTTTGGGGTGACACTGCAGAAGAAGGTGGGCGCTCAATTCATTGATGAGATCGGGAGTAACACCCTTATGGGGTGTGGGTATGCTTTGATTGAAGGGTCTGCCTCAGAACAGGGGACCAGAACACCCCGTCCTCCTGTTCCTGGCAGTTCCTCAACCAAGCTTGAGGCTGCTTTGGAAGAAAACTCTCACCTCAGTACTGAGCTTAACGCTGTAAAGGCTGCCCTGGACGAGGAAAAAGCTCTAAATGCAAAACGCCATGCAGATCTCCTCGCCCTTCTCTCTTCACTTTCAGCAAAATCTTCTCCTTCTGCTCCTTGAACACCCCTCATGAGCTATTCCCATCTGTTGTTCTCATAGCCTGTTCTCACTTCTCTTGGTGAATCAGTTTGTACTCTGTTGCACTCTTTTGATGAATGACAGGATATCTTATTTTTTGATTCGCTTTGTCTTGCTTGCTTTTTGTTGTGAATTGCTTGCGTGTGACTAGGATGACCAATCTCATTACCGTACCAAAACACTTGAGTGTATCGCCTGTTGACTTTCCTCCATTACCCAAGTGGTGGTGATAGCAAACACCCTTTGTTTGACTGTTCGCCCCTACTTTTTAATGATGCCAAAAGGGGGAAGATAGGTTGACCAATATTGTTTTAGTTCTGCCATGGACGAGTTGATTTTCTTACAATTTTTTTGATACTAACTGCTTCATGTGAATTTGAATAATTGGTACAAATCACTTAAATTGCCCTTGAAAGTCAATATGGTCACTTGGTTTGTCATCATCAAAAAGGAGGAATTTGTTAGAATGTATAAAGTTTTGATGATAACAAATCCAAGTGGTGTTGTTGTTGCTCCAAACAGACTTTTCAAACAGGACCTTACTGCTGTTCTCAATGTATTAAAACTGCTTGACTAATGGTTTATCAGAACAGGTACTCAAGTCAGCAATGTAAGAACACCTGTGAAGAACAGGTTCTGTGAGGTGTTTTGAAGCATATCCTGAGAAGTGTTTGAAACATAAAATATGTGCAGCTGTGACAAACAGGTTCCGTGCGGTGTTTGAAGCATATTCTGTGAAGTGTTTGCAGCAAAGTCGTTCTACAAGATGACTAGTGGTTACAACAAGATGTCTTGATTTGATTTGGTTTTATATTTTTAGACTCTTGTTAATATACCAATTAGAAAGTTTTAATTTACCACTCACTGGAAACGGTTTTGCTTTTCGGAAAATATTTCGGATCACCCTTCAGAACAACCCTGGAAACAGGGCGATCAGGGTGTTTCCAGAATAAGCTGCGAAAAACTGCTTTGCACGATTTTTATCTTTTGGATTTTGAGCAGCTTCTTCAAAGATTTGCAAGAAAGATTTTTCTATGGAGTATCTTATTCTTTACCCTAAAAAACGGTTATCAAAAATCTTAAGGGATTTGCAAAATCTTTTTGAATAAAAAGAATATCCAATTTTTGGCAAGTGGATAAGGTAGTTGAGAAAAACATGGGCTAGCTGCTGAAGAACACCGCCTTATGCACGCGGTTCAGGAAGTGTTTTCAGCTCATGTCACCTTACCCCTTGTAGCTAAAGGATTCTATTTTCTCTAGGATTTTAGTTTCCAAAAATTTCAGAAATAGTTTTTCCATCCCTTGTGGGTAAAGGATTCTATATTCTTCAGATTTTTTAGTTTCCAAAAATTTGATGAATTGTGTTCCAAGCACTATAAAAGGCGGCTTCTTACAATCTTGGACACATCGGTTTTCAAAGAGGAAAAAACTGAGTTCATGAGCTAAAACGTTTGAAAAGAAAACCGAGCCTTGTAAGTGAATTAATTGAGCTTTCAAAGTTGGCATACTAGGATTTCATTGTACCCTATATTAGCTTAGTTGAGAAGCATTGTAAGAGGGTGTTTTTTCTTTACATTCTTCTTTCACAAGAGTGAGTAGAGTGTGTGTCTAAATCAAGGGAATTTTGGACGTGGGGTAACTTGTCTTAGGGAAGACAGGTTACATGTGTTACAAGTTGTAACAAGGTGTGTTACTATTGTAACGTGTTTAGCCCATTTAGTGAAGTGTGCAAATCCTACAGGAGGTAGGTCGTGGTTTTTAACCTCAGTTGGGCTAGAGGTGTTTTCCACGTAAAAATCCTATGTCCATTATTTCCGCATTCAATTTTGTTGGATTTTCGCTTCTGCTTATCTCAGAAATAACCTGTGCGAACAGGGTCTAAGACTGTTTGTCAGCAACTTGCGAAAATCGGACACCACAATTCACCCCCCTCTTGTGGTTGTGTACTCTCTAATTCAACAAGGTGCTTGCTGAGGATAGGGTGGTATTTGAAATCCAAGGGGCAGTCTAAAATTTATTTGAGGCATAGAAGAGGCATTAGACCCGTAGGAGAAATTAGGATTATTCATACAACTAGGATTATAGGTGTTAGAGAATGGGTCATTGGTCGATCTAAGATTAAAATTGTTGACATAGTAAATTGATTCGCTAACATCTTGGACAAATAGACTCCCGACTTGACAATTCATAGTAAAATGATCAACTAACCCACATATTTCACATGATGGGGAATGGGTACTTGAACTAATAGAATTAACATTTAATCATTCTAACCTTTGAGACATGGCATCTATCTTAGCAAAAAGCATAGAGATAGCATCAAGTTCTAACTTAACTCCAACCCTTTTGGGTTGGGTTCTCTTGTTAGACCATTGGTACTCATTTAGCACTATCTCTTTAATAACATCGTATGTCTCGTCTTGAGTCTTGTTCATAAATATACCTCCTACTACTGCGTTTATAGTAGACCTCACCGAATGGGTGAGTCCGTTATAAAACGCTTGTACTAACATCCACCGTTGAAGATCATGATGTGGATATAGCCTCAATAGTTCCTTAAAATGCTCCTAGGCTTTATATAACAATTCATCCTCACTTTGAGTGAAAGTGGTGATTTGGTTTCTCAAACTTGCCGTCCTGCTAGGAGGAAAGAATTTCATAAGAAAGGGTGAGTTCATCCCATGTTGTGATGCATCCCAAAGGCAAAGAATGTAACCATGCTCTCGCCTTGTCCCTCAATGAAAAGGGAAATAACCGCAATCGTATAGCATTAGTAGAAACATCATTGAGCTTCAATGTGTCGCACACCTGTAAGAATACCGAGAGGTGTAAGTTGGGATCTTCTAGTAAGGTGCCTCCAAATTGGGATTGTTGCACAATGAAAATAAGAGTCGACTTAAGCTCAAAGTTATGGGCTTTCACATTGGGTCGAGCAATACCAGAGGGAATGCCTTGGACCCCTGAGGTGACAAAATCCCGAAGCGTCCTTCTTTGATCATCTCCTCCTCCCGCCATCGTTAAAGAGGCTTCTTCAGCTTTTGCTCTTTGCTCCCCTAACTTCAACTTCTTTCTTCTAGAGTAAAAAGTCCTTTCTATTTTCGAATCGAATTCGTTTAGAAAGGGACTTTGCATATAAGTGGAAAGATCCTGCGAAAATCACCACAAAACATTACCAACGCAAATCAAGAAAATATAATGAAAAAGAAAAACACAAAAAATACTTAGTCAATCTAAATAAGGCAAACTCAATATGTACATAGTGGTCCCCGATAACGGCGCCAAAAACTTGATTGCCACCACAAGAGCACGGTTATTGTAGTATATCTTTAATATCAATCCCATAGAGACTAAATGTAATCTATCGAGTTTTAACCTATTATAAAAGGCAAGCAAGTAAATTTTCAATGGGTCATCTCTACTATCACTATTTAACTATTGGAAATTCAATCGGATTAAAAACATATAGATATTTGCTTTGCCTAGTAAAGAGTTGGATCGTTAGATTTAAATATGCACTTTATCTAGAGTGGATGATTCAAAGGAGCGAAATCGAACTAAGAATTCAATCATTTCTTTCAAAACAAACTGAATTTTATAAACTAATCCAATTAACATTCTTTCAAATATTCTTGGTTTAGGCTTGGTTATGGATTTTTTATTGCTAGAATTTTCCTCTCAACAAATAGCTCTCCTTTAAGAAGTCGTTAAATTAAGTTCTAACTTATTGCTCTAATAGTGAGTTTTTCCTTTCAGTATTTCACTCAACTATCTAGTGTATGCAAGCAAATCTGGTAAAAATTTACTCACAATAGTTCAGCCACAAGATAGACTTTAATCAAATTAATTTTGATAAAGCACAAATATTGAAAATTAGAGATCCAACATCAATACTTTGGCTAACAAGTCCCTAGATTAAGAAAAACTACTTACACATAATTGAAATAATCAATATCTAAACAAAAGTTTAAGAAGAGATTAGAGGAGAAGAAAACTTAGTAATTATGGTGATCTTCAATGGCTTTCCAACCTCCAAGCCTCCAAGAACCAATCTTCCACTTCAATTCCCTCTCTTACTCAAAAGAAAAATTGAAAAATCCTAAAACTAATGATAGAAGTGAGTGTTAGATGTCTTGGCTTTCTATACTCTCCTTATATTGTAGCTGAAAAAGCCTATTTAAGCATGAACTCGGCCGTCCTTAGCCATAAGATGCAGGAAGACGAAGAGGCAAGCAGTTTCAAGCTCACCACAGACCGTGGCCTTCACCATGGAGGGTCCGTAGTAGCCTCTGTCTTAGCATTCTCTAGTTCGTCTTTCTTCTCGACGGGCATGGTGACTGGGGGACATCCGTGGGGAGTCAAAAACATTCAATTAGGGTCAACTCGAGGGCGAAAAGGTCCAAAAACCTGCAAAACACAAAAAGGAACCATATGCAAGCGTAAAACGAAAAAAAGGAGTATAGATTACAACATAAAGTTCATAATTCTCTATAAAAGTGCTGCAAAATGACCTCAAAATGAAGTGCACTCGAAGCATTATTAGAGATTATGAACACAACTTGTGCAATTGCATCACTTTAGTAGCCAAATCACCAAACTGTTACAAATAAAATACACAACCAAATATATCTAACCATGAGATGCATCTTGACACCTATTTTTCACTGGACCTGACAAATGGTCATTCAATTCGGGTACGGGTCAGGTCAAGTTTCGGTCGGGACATGTTTAGGTTAAGTGACATTTTGGGTCACTTTGGTTTGGGTCGGGTATGGTTCAATTCGAATAAATTTCGGGTTAATCAATTTTTGGTCAAATACGCTCGTCGTGCTAAAACAAGCAACTTTGCAGAAAATTTCAGGTCGGGTATGATTCGGGTCGGGTCAATTTGGATTTCGGGTCCACTTTCAGTTGAGCATATTTCAGGTGTCAGGTCAGGTATGGGTCCGAGTCGTTCAGTTCGGGTTTTGGATCTCGGGTCAGTTTTACGAGGTCTATTTTTCACCCCACACCAAGATATGCAATAATTTGTACAAATTGCTGCATGTGCAAATGTGTATTAATCCTTAGAAATCAAGTTGCTAACATTGATGTGATCCCCATTTCCTTGCCTAATTCACTTCCTTGCTCTTTTTTTTTTGGTTATCTAAATTAAAATATACACCCCCAAAACCCACTTGACTTGCAAATATTCAAGTCTTTCCTATACCCCAAAAAAAAAAGATTTTATTAGATTACGCAAAAACTTTCTTGTTATCCAAATAAATTTGTAATCAATTACAATATTACATATCCAAATCGATTAAAGATGCCAAATAAAGACAGTAGCTTTGAACATTGGTGTTGAATTTTTATTCACTTTTATTTTTTACGCTTATTTTTATTTTTTTGCATTATTAGAAGAGCTTATAAGGCAACTATTCATACAAAAGTTCACATGCCAAGTTAGCAACTAAATCAGAAGAATTGGTGGCAGAGTGAGAAAGGTAAGCACAAAATCACACATATGAGGCAAGGCTATTGTGAAAAACTGAATCTACATCCTAGGATATGTATCTCATCATGCACACTCTATTTGCGTATAAGTAAACAAACTAGCAACATGGAATTACAATCACCTAGAAAGGAACATAAGTCCCAATGAAAAATGCCTTTTTTAATTTTTCAAAATTTTCAAAAAATATGTATAAATGGGCATCTTGTCCACAAACCAAATCCAAAAACAACAAAAATGACTCAAAATAGCATATATATATATATATATATATATATATATATATATATATATATATATATATATATATTATTATATATATATATATATATATATATATATATATATATATATATATATATATATATATATATATATATATATATATATATATATATGTATGTATGTATGTATGTATGTATGTATGTATATATATATATATATATATATATATATATATATATATATATATATATATATATATATATATATATATATATATATATATATATATAAAACTAAGATTGAAAAATAGAAAAAGAAAGATATATACGAAAGAAAAAAAGAAAAGGCATGAATATACCAGGTCAGATATTAGCTACACCTGAGCTAATGCCATAATTGATCTAGATAATGCTCTTGGAGTATCAAACACTCCATCTCAACTCACAAGCTGGTACTCATATCAATCCCTAATAAAGCCCATAACAACTTGTCCAATGATTGGGAGCAATCCTCACAAGAATGAAGGTAATAATAATCAAGAGATGTAACCCAAATATAGCCCATAAGTGAAATGCAAGTCAATGCTCTCTTGAGCTTATAAAAGCTTTGAACCTAATCATAAGAGAGAATTATACATGCAAAATCAAACACACACTTTAATGGTCTGAAAATGATGTGACTATAGCAATGCATAAACTATCTAGAGTGGTTTGCATTACTGAATGAATTCCAACATGTCTCAGAAAGTAGGGGAGAGAACTTAGGCAAAACCAATCAAATGTAATATAAGAGTTAGCGCTAGTAGGATGGCCTAAAGTTAAATCCTCTACCTATGTGTGATCATCTAGTCTTTGTATGTCAATATCATTAAGGATCTGATCTAAGTAGTGACTACTACGCTCAAAAATATCAAATTTCACAAAGATGGACTCGGAAGGGTCTAGATGACATTGAACAAATTATAGATAAAAAGGGGTAAATAAAGGAAGCAGGGGCTAAGTCAAGGAAAGACTTAACAAAAATAAGATTAACAAGCTCCATAAAAGGTATAATCGTACACATCTCCACAACATAAGACTCCTCAAATGAATGGCCTCAACAAAAATATCTTCTGAGTCAACAAACATGTCAAGCTCATCATTAAAGCTAACATCAGCCTCAATTCCTTCCTAGGGCTCTCCTAAGAGAACTAAAGGAAGAGGCGAATCATGAATGGCCAGATTACTTTTGAGGGTGTTGCTTATTGTGCTAAACTCCAGGGAGGGTTCAACTACCAAATGAGATGAGTGATCACTTCCTCTAGGTTGATAAGATGTGTATCAACATGAAAATCATGCCCCAAATGAATGAGTGCCTTACTTCTAACATTAAGATTTTTATATGTCTTGACCTCAGTTGTAGGAGAGCCTACATTAAGGTCAGTCAAGTAAATCATCAAGTAGCACTTCTTATTATAAGAAGCTAATTCCTCTAATCTTCATAATCTATTAAGCAATATCATGATCAAAGGAATAACAATAGTTGCATGAAATAGGAGCACATGGAGCATGAAGATTCTTATAAGATGCACGCCCAAATTGCCTGTCATCAAAAGGTGAGCGTGCTTCACCTAAGGATTAGGAAGGGAGTGCCTAAAGATCCCTCCGGCGTTTTCAACCCCCCAAGTTTTGTAAGCCAAGTATTTGAAAAAGTCCTAAAGATGATCTCGATATTCATCATTAATACCCTCAAAAATCACCTGGCAAATTTGTCCCAAAATATCAATTAACACATTGAGCATGAAAGTCATTCAATCTACTCAAATATCGCCAAAATACTTTGCACTTATAGAGGAAAACAAAATATTGTCATGTTTTTAAAATTTTCAATTTTTTCGATTGCTTTGGATTTTGAATTTTATATTTTTTAAAATTTAAAATTTTCTTTTATTTTTGAATTTTATTACAAGAGAGAATTATCACAGAAAGCACATAACTAACTAATTACGTAATATGCACAAATAATCAAGACGACACTAACAAATAAAATAAAAGAGTAACATAATCCTATGCCACCGTCCGTAGCAATGACGTCAAAAATTTGTTGAAATATTTTGCAATCCAAAGCACTACAAGCGTATGACTGTCACTATAGCACTTGAGAGTTGTCCTCATTGATTGGGTCAAAATTAGGCCACTAACTATACTAACATGATATCTTAACTAATTAACTACTAAATAAAAGTAATTAGCCTCACCAAATTAACACACTACTATTTACATTTTAGGGGGGAGGGCATGAAGTTGATGAATAATTCAATCAAAATCAGAAAAGTATGCCATAATCGCACCAAACATTGCCCATTAATTTGCCACTTCAGAATGTGCCAAACAAAATACTAAGAAAATATCAAGTAAATGAACATAAGAGAATAGAATTAACATAAGAGACTAAAGAGAAAGAAAACGAAAATAAAACTTACTTAACTTTCCTAATTATGACAATACAATAATAATACCAAAACGAAATCAAGATCATGGATCAGTCTTTAATAACCGAAGTGAAAAGGGGAAAAGGAGAACCTAATTTATTTCTTACTTCTAAATGAAAGACTAAAGTCAGAGTATATCCACATTCAGATGACAAAATCAAATCCCATTGCAGAAGTTAATAAAAGAAATAAGAAAAAATACAAAAGATTGAGAGATAGAAAGGGAAAGAAGAGTTACAAATCAGCCAATTCTATTTTCGTTCAGTATTAATCCCAAATCAAAAAACTAAAATACAAAGAAACTTAACCCAAAACTATAGCAAAAACTAATTAGAGAACCAAATCAAAAACAGATAGGAGGATTGAAAAAAGCGGATAAATTGAAGCAAAAAAGAAACAAAGGTGGGCATCCCAGCTCAGCAATCTCGATCCAACCTCAACCACCCTCCATTAGTGGTGGTTTCACTAAGCCCAGATTTTAGTGGTAGGAGAATCCAAATAGTAAAGAAGAAAAGAAAGCAAAAATAAACACAAATTTGAAGATTAAACTAAAATACCAAATTTGAAGCCCCAGTCAAAATAAAAAAAGAGCATCAAAGCTGAAAATAGAAGCTGTACAATAAACACAAAATTGAATCTGAAAGGGGAAAGCAAGAGAACAAAAATATTTAACCTGAAATCTATTCTAAATTATCCCTGAATTCCATGCTAAATGATGCTAAAAATTAAATCCTAAATCCTAGCTTTAGTTGCTACGTACTATTTCTTCCTTTTTATAGCCCACTTGGATCACCTCCTTGTTGGTGCCAAAATGGTTCCCAACTATCATATTTGCAGGTGATGGTACACCGTGAAGATGAAAAAAGGGTGTGGTCTGCTGGTGTAGAGCGCACATATGATAGTAAGGAGGATGGACAGGGTGGTCTTATACTGATGATGATGATGCGATATTATGGTGAAATAGGCGCACAAAGATGGAGAGGCATGACGTTGTTAGTGGTGTCGGACAGGGATTATGGAGATGAAAGGTGTGGGACCAAATTTTGCTCGAATGAGCGAAAAGGGGGGGGGGGGGTGATGTTATGCAAAGGATAGTTGGGATTTGGTATTTTATTTTTCTAAATTTTCGTTTTTTTCAGATATCCTAAGAATTTGGGTTGGTTTAGGGTGATACTTCCCTGTGGACATAGCCTGCTTGATGAAATGGGTCTTCTTGTTCTTTTTGTTCATTTATATCCTAAAGAACATTATTTTACATAAATTAAAGCATTTTCATATTTTTCATAAATTTTCTATAAAAACAAAATAAATCTAATTAAAAATTCTAAAAAATTTATTATTACGTGTCCAAATTAGATATTTAAGGATATAAAAATGCATAAATTTTGGACTAAATAGTTGACATTGAGAAATCTAAAGTAGTTTTCCCTAAATCCATCCATCACAGGCAAGGAAATACTCTCTCTAAATCACTTCATATTCCAGGTAGCACCTCCTTTGATAAATATTTGGCCATTTAGGTATTCCCCTTCTTGCTTTAAAGTCAAAACCATTTGATTACAAGTTTATTATCTCTAATTTCAAATGGAAACTAGCGGACAGGCAAACCCAAGTCATCAGTTTTGCTAGGAGAGTAGTCCTCATCAAATCAGGTCTCTCTATTCTTCTCATTCATCATACTATTGGGCATATGAGACAATTTCTTTGGAATGAAAAGTAGGATCAATACTATTGGGCATAAATCTATTGGTCCAAAATCTATGTGGAGCCCTAAAGAATGAAGGTTGGGTATTAAATGTTTGATTAACTCTAACTAAGCATTTTTAGCCAACCTTATTTGGAAATGCTGAAACAAGGATAGAACCCCCTAGGTCAAACTTTTATAAGCTGAGGCTAAAGCCAATTAGTCTATTATATGAAAGTCCTTAGACCAGCACAATGATTTCATTTTTAATAAATCCTTTATCTGGATCAACAATGGGAAATGAGACTCGTTCTAGTTGGAAAAAGGCCTCATAAGGATCACATCTACCTTCAATAGGATTTGCTATTCCCCAAGCCTGAACATACTAAAGTCAATACGCTTATTTGAAGTGCACAATAGAAGTTATTCCATATCAGACCCTATTTTATTCATGGGTAAATGCTCCATTTCCACTCCTTCTCACTCTTTCCCGCTCCTTCCCGCTTCTTAAAATAAATATCACTCCTTCATACTCCTTCCTGCTCAAACCTTTTACCACCCATTTTTACTATGACTTTATCATTAATATTAATAAGAACCATTGTTATAACAACTATTGTTAATTAATATTATCAATATTAATAACAATTATAACAATTATTATTTTTTATTTTTTATTTTTATTTTTAATTAATAATTATTATTATTATAATTATTGTTTTTAATTACAAATTATTATTATTATTATTATTATTATTATTACCAATTAATAATAATATTAATAGCAATTGTCTTGGATAATAATTATTATATTATTATAATTATCACTAATTAGTTAAAAAATAATTATTCATAATAAGTATTACTTTTAATAATATCAATTATTACTTTTATTACAATTAATTATTATATATATTAATAATTCGTAATTTTTATAATTACTAAAAAATATTAATATTAATTATTATGATTATTATTAACATTATCATTATTAGTATTAAATATTAATATTAATAATAATTATTATACTTAAAATTATTTTTACTACAATTATTATTGACCCTAATACTTCATAATAATTATTAATACTAACATTAATATTAATTATTATAATTAATGTTAAAAATTATTATGATTATTATTGATATTGGCACGAATTATTATTGTAATTATTATTGCCAATATTAATAATTATTATTATCATAATAATAACTGTCAACAATTATTAGTTATTATTTGTTGTTATTAACTAATAACAATAATAGTTATCATTATTTTTAAATTAACAATGTAATTAATTACTATTATTTAATTAATTACCAAGTAATAATTATTAATACTAATTATTATTATTACTAATATTAATTGTTATTATTAATATTGTTAATTATTATTTTTAGTATAATTAATTATTATTATTTGTATTAGTGATTAATAATTTTATTATCATTAATATAATACTAATATTAATTGTTATGATTATAATTATTAATAGTATTAATAATAATTAATAATATCAATAATTATAAATTACTAATAGTAACATTTGTATTTATATTAATAATAATTATTTTTATTATTAATAGTAATTATCATTAATATGAATAATTCATAATTTTTGTTATTATTAATATAATTATAATATTGATTATTATGATATTTTTTTCATAGTGCTAATAATTATTATTAATATTAATAATTAATAACAAGTTTTAATTTTAATATTAATATTAACAATAATAATTCTCATTATTATTAATAGTCACAATTATTATGATTATTATTATTATTATTAATTATAATTATTATTGCAATTATTATTTTTAGTATTAATAATTATTATGATAATTGTTATTTATTATTGTGTATTATTGTTAATAATTCTTATTAATTAATAATAATATTGATAGTAATTTTTTGATATTAATAATCATTATTATTATTAATTTATTAATCACTAAATATTACTTATTAATATTAGTTATGATCATTACAATATTAATAATAATAATTCATAATAATAATAATTAGTTTTTATTATTATTGATATTTTATTTATTATTATTGTAATTATTACCAATATTCGTTAATAATGATTTTATTATTATTATAATAATTGTAATTATAATTATAATTATTACTATTAACAATTAATAATAACGAAGGAGTTCAATTTTAATATTATTATTAATTATTATTAACGATAACAATTATTATGAATATTATTGTTGATGTTTATAAGAATTATTATTGTAATTATTATTTTTAACTATTATTTTTAATATTAACAACAATAATTATTATTAGTAATTATTATGTTTATTATTAATTAATAATTAATATTATAATAATTATTATTAATTATGATTGTGATAATTATTAATATTTAATAATTATATTAGTGGTACTATGTATAATATTAGCAATAATTATTATTAATTATTAAATGATAATTATTAGTATTAATTATTGTAATTAATATTTATAGTACTTATTATTTTTTAATATTCTTAATTATTATTTTTATTATTATTAATTAATGTTAATTATTATTAACATTGGTGCTTAGTAATTATTATTAGTAATAATAATTATTAATTTTAATATTGACACTAATTATTATTGCAATTATTACGAATATTCATTGGTAATAATTATTATCATTATGGTAATAGTAATTGTTATTAATATTTATACATAATAATAATTATTAATATTAATGTTAATATTAATATTAGCAAGAATTGTGATTGTAATTATTATTGTTAATTGTTATTTATATTACTAGTTTTTATTATTATGATTAATTATTATTTTTGTTATAAATTAAAAAATTATTATAATAATAATTGTTATTAATTATTATTATTATGTTACACAAATTATCAACATAACTAATATCAATACTCCCACTTCATTCCACTCCTTTCTGCTTCTACATTCAACAAACCACTTATACCCATTTCCATCCACTTCTTCCGACTCCTTTCTGCTCCTTTCCATTCCACATCTGCAATACACTCACAAAAAGAACAAGGACTAACTTGCCTATTTACCTCGAATATCTCTGTCCAAATTCAATCAATTCCTCTTCCTAATGACCCTTGTGTTCTTGATCATCTTGTTTGGCCTTGTGGGAAAAAGATGTGTTCACCATTAGGTCCGATTATAAGGAGCTCCTTTGACCCCTCACACCATCTCACACTGACTTTAAGTGGTCTTGTACATAGAAACTCTAGGTGTCCAACAAAGTTACATTTTTTTCCTTTGCGAGATTGGTCCATGACTTACTTCAGATGGTTGCTAAATTAGCATGAATCATCGCAGATTTTAACCCTTGTTGTGTGATCTCTCATTTTCCCTTGGAAACTAGTTTCATGTGTCAGATTGCTCTCTAGCAGCAACAATATGAACCAAATTTCTCCTTACCTTGAACCCGAATTTGTATTTGTTGATTCAAAAGATATAAGATCATCCTAAAGGGGGTGAATAGGGTGATGATCAAAGTTACAAAATAATTGAAATGTAAATGTGGAAAAGTAAATGTGGACAAAACAAAAAAAATTTTTAACGAGATTGATCTCAACCAAGCTTAGTCCCCACCTAGAGTTCCCTATATCTAGGATCAACCCAATTTTATTAGGAGCGATTATACAACTCTAGAGTATACCTACTTTAAGTTTCAAATTTCAAATTGATACCCTCAACAAGGTTTTGTGGAGTTGACCCTTCAACTCTATAATCCCACCCAATTACAACTTAAACAATACCAATCGAATGAAATAGAAGCAAACTAAAATTCAATGTATGACAATGCGTAAGAGGTATGCCTGTGCTTGCTTTTCTGTACACTTCAGCCTTCCAGCAGTTTCAGTATTTATAGCATAAGCTTGAGAGAGCTGTTAGAAACTAGTTGTTAGAGCCATCCAAAATTTTAGCTTAGTTCAAGGCCTTGAAAAACAGTTTAGGGGCCTTGAAAAATATGCAACTTTTACAAGTAAGTTCAATTTTTCTTACAACAGCTAATTTTCTATTTTTGGACTGATCAAAGATTTTCTGAGAATGATTGCAACTGTCTTTCATAATTGAAGCAAATATCAAGGAACAAATCAATCCTTGATCCCAAAATCTTATTGAATGAATATCAAGGTAAATTAAATTCTTGTTAAGCAAACATCCCTAATAAAGTGACATATCTTATCTCATAATGTCATAATCAAATTCGAATCACAAAATATAATATCATAAAGATCACATATTCAAATTTGAATTCTAAACTATTTCAAAGATATTATGACACCTTATATAAAATCAATTAAGCAATACTAACATGCTAATATCCACTTCAAAAACATAGCACATTTAAACAATAATAATTTCTAAGATAGATCCAATTATAATATAACAAACATACCAATGGACCAACTCCTTTTTATCTTTCATCAAAACATATTTATAAAATGCGTTGTACACATAAGGAAGCTAACAGTATTCTCTTTTCTTTGATTGACATCATTGGCTTCGTTTTAACCTCTTTGATATATCAAAATGAATTGGGTGCAAAATTTGCTATTATTCTTTGGGATCTTTGGTACTGTAGGAACATTTACGTGTGTGATTTGCTTTATACTATCACTCAGAGTTCTTGAAAGAAGATTACTGATGAGATTTCTTATTGCATGAATTTGGAGGACCATGTCTACAAAATTGAGCAACAAATTATAGCGTGGAAGCCATCGGCTCCACTGACTTTCAAGGTCAATATTGACTTTTGGCAGGGCGGGGAGTGCACAATATTTGTTGGTGCTAAGGCTATTCGTGGCCATTACATGAAATGGTTCTTGAGCCTATTGTTCAAATTGCTAGGGATTATGCTTTCTTTCTACTATTCGGCACTCTAAGGATGCTTTTTCTAAAACTTGGGAGGTTGATCTTGAGAAGGGGATGATTGAAGAGCTTCAAGGAGGGACCCCTAAAGCTCATGATCATCTCAAACTCTTACTTATATCCAAGAAATAATGGATAGAACTCCATGGTTGGCATCAAGTACGCTAAGAGAGAGGTTAATCTAGTTGCAGCCGTCCTCGCAAAAATTAACAAGGATCAAGCTAAACCCATTTTAGTTCGCTTGGCCTGAGTTACAGGTATATACTTATACTTTAAGCTACTCTTTTGTGCAAAACTATCTATTGTCTTTAGCCAAGCTATTTAGGCTTTGGCTGTTTCCTCAGTTCATTAGGATTAGAGATGCGTGATAAGTCAGGTCGTATCGTATTCATATTTGTGTCGAACTTAAACAAGGGTGTCATCTCCCGACTTGAACTCGACTTATTTGTTAAACGGGTTAAAAAATTATAACCTGGACCATTTAACTTTGTAAACGGGTTGACATGAGCCTAACCCATTTAAGATAAACGGATAAACGAGTTAGGTTCAAGTTACCTATTTATCCAAATACCAAGTAAATTACTTAACTAAAAGAGAATTATGAAGAAGTGAAAACACATACTATGCTACTAATGTTTTTTTTTTTTTTTTGATGACCCAGGGTGTTCGAGTCAGCTTGCACGCACTTCAATCAAGTCCCTGGGGGCCCTGAAGTTAGCGACCAGAAAAACCTCCAGTGACCCTGATGGGGAGTCAAGCTGGTGACCACTTGGATGCAAACCCAATGCCTAACTAGCTGAGCTACCCCATCAGGGTTTACTATGCTACTAATGTTACTATTCGATCCTTGACATTGCATCACAACATGCTACTGCTGCCAAGTCCAATTGTTAAACCATAAAACATTACTTTACATGCCAGCTAGTTCAAATGGAAAAGCCTAAAAGCCTATTTTTACAGAACTTAGAAATGATCATCACAGATTAAGAAATATTCCACAAATTGAGAAATGAGCAACACAACGAAGTCCAAACCAATTATGCTTTAGGTACGACATCCGACTTTAGGCCTAGCTCCATTTCTAGCAAATTTTATTATTTGTTTTAGCCTTGTGATAAAAAAACTTGTTTTAGCCTTTAAGGTTCAGCGGTTCATCCCTCACCAAAAAGCTCCCCTTAGTTCTCAATATTTAATTGTTCACGCAGCTAGAGCGGCTATTGAAAATATTTTTTTGAAGAAATATAGACGATATAAGTGGTTTGTAGTTATGGCGGGAGAAAAACAAATATGAATTAAGATTGGAAGAAGGGAGAGATAGAAGTTGCATGCAAGAATGCTTTTTATTACTCAATGTTGGGTTTCTTTTTTTGCTTGTTACAAATGAACCCTCTTCCTTGAGGGCATATATCGTCATCCATGTCCTCAATAGATAGTAGAAATTGACCTATTCCTACGACTATTATTAAGCTTCTATAACCTTCCATCTTAATATCTTCCTAAATATCTAAATATTATATTATAAATTCTTCTAGAAGTTCTGGAAGGATCTAAAAGACTTATAGTAATTCGAAAATTTTTACGATTATTGAGATGATTATGGAATATTCTGAAATATCATCACATATATATTAGAAAAGTGAATGACATGAATGGATTGATGACAGATTGACAAATAGTTATCTTCTTTTTCTCTTTCATGTTTTCTTTAATCCCAAAGCTCATAATAATAAAAATTTAATGTTTTCTTTTACTCTTAAAATTTAAAATTCAAAAATAGTTTTACAATTAGATTTAGTGTACAATTAATAGCTTTGAGAGGTCAAAAATGACTTAATTGTAAAATGATATTTAACAGTAAAAGTATTATTGTTATAATAATGAGTTCATGTACTCTTTTACTCATTCATTTTGACAAGTCCAAAATGATTTTATGATTAAATTTAGTTTGTAAATATTAGTAATTGTGTATTAATACAATCCTTTACTTGTAGAGCTCTAAAAGTAAAAAGTGGGTTTACCATATATATAATGAAATGAAACAATAAAAGTATTAATCTTTTATTCAATTATTTTAGCAATTATAAACATTTGTTGACAAAAAAAATAAAAAATTAATAATAATTTAATGTACCTTTAGAAAATGTCTGCAAATCAACACACTCACTTTAATATTAATCAACTCAATTTGACTATGCAAAATGTGTACAGTAAGTCAATACAGTTACTATTAAAAAATATTATCGACTATTGACAACTTGGAAATTCAAATAACTCTCGAGAACCAAATGCTTACGCTTAATTATTTTATAATTACCCCAATAAAGAGGGAAATCTAGATAAATGAAAAAATAGTATTTATTAAAAAATAAAAGGGAGTGTATTGATAATACAAAAATTTGACTAGCAAATTTTTTTACTATATTATAATTTCATAAATTATTTATGCATATTTTTAAGGTAAGTCGCATGATCAGAATAAAAGTCATAAATTCATTCTTTTATTTAAAACAACTACACATAGATTATATGTTCATTTTTATGTTACTAATTTCTCCAAATTTATGAAGAATATGATATTTAAATCATGAACCAACAATATTAAAAATATTATATGAAAAATTAATATTTAAAATTAACTAATTATCATAATTTCATTGATATTTATTTTAAATTTTTTTGTTTCAATAATATGTATTATAGTATATTTAGATGCAGTAATAATAAATTATTTTTATTTTATTATATTAAATAAATATTAATAAAAACTCATATAAAACACAAAATTTATCCTAATTATGAAAGATTCTAGAATACTTCAAAAAATTCCACGACAATATAAACAATGCGGAAATATTTTAAAAAATTCTAAAATCTTAACGTCAAAATGTCTCAAGATCATTAATTTGTAACCCCAGCTGTCCCTATCGCCTCTCCCAGTTCGCAGCTGGCAGCCCTGAGCGCCGGGACATACGCCGCGCGCAGCCCGCCTCTCCCAGCTTCGTGCCCCACCGAGTAAGGCAGTGACAAAATCAAATAATGAAGCAACCTAAAAGATGCAAACTCAAGGAGAAGTTCCAAGCCCAGGGCTCATTGCCTGAGGACTTGTTAGTTGAAGTCCTCCAGAGGCTCCCTGTGCGGTCTCTCCTTCGATTCCAATGCGTCTCAAAATCATGGCAATCCTTAATCACAGATTCCTCCTTCAGACTCCACTCTATATCCGCTGGTTCCTACTCCATCTTTTGTCACCGTCTCTGTGGGGATCCAGACGACCCTAATGATCAGTTCTATCGGCTCAAATTTGAGCGCTTTGAAACCGATGATGATGATGATGTTATTGATCATCTTAGGATCCAGCTGCACAAATTCGACGTATATAAAGCGCTCGGATCTTCAAATGGGTTGATTGGCTACGCAGACTATATCAATTATGGTGCCGATGATTTTTTCGTGTGTCTGTGGAATCCGAGCATCAACCGCTACAAAAAGGTATTTTTACTGCCCCCATCTGACGGACATTGTCCGTCACAATTTCGTCATCGTGTTCACAAAATGGGGTTTGGTTTTTGCGGCATCAACGGTTTTAATGATTACAGGCTAGTGCATGTTTATTTCCATCATACTTTACCTGCCTCTTGTGCTCGTAGTGGTTATTGCTCGGGTCACGTGAATGTTTATAGTCTTGCTTCTGATTCCTGGAAGAGCCTACCTTCAACTTCAATTAATGTGCCTTCCCACCTTGCTACGCACAGCAAAAGCGACAACTGGAGCGGCCATAGCCATTGGTGGGGTACTTATGCTTTTGTTCGGGGAGTGTACTATTGGCTCGTATGTCATGACCGTGATGACTCTTATTCACTAGTGGCATTTGATTTGGTAAATGAAACGTTTCTTGGCAACAAGGTTGAGTTTCCTAAGCTATTTCGCCTCTCTTGTGTCCACAGGCTCTACTTGTTTGAGTTTGGTGAATCTGTGGCTCTGTATGAGGCTGTTGATGAGTTTCGCAAAGGTTGCTTGTGGGTGTCAAGAGCCGAGTCTATCAACGATTGTAACAGTGGAACGTTAACTTGGATTAAACAGTTTAGCATTGTTGTAGATGATCCCAAGGATTTGTTGACAGACAAGCGTCTCCCGTATTCCCTGCAAATGATGCTCAAATATCATGAGAACATTGAGAAGCCTGACCCCTATAACTTTTGTTATGAAGGGTTCTCCTACTATGCAGAAGAGACAACATACAATGGCACCTATGTCAAGAGCCTAGCATTGTTAGGGATGCCTAGTAAGAGTTTTCCCTACGTTATAGATTATGAGCTCGATGCTGAGGATTATGCTTATATATATGCAGATGACGATATATATGAATTTGTGGATTTCTGATGGGGAGACTAGGATTTCTAGTGAGGCATAAGGGACTAGCTAAGCTATGAGTGAAGAGCCTTGCCCCCCGTTTTTCAAGATGTTTGTTAAGCATCACCTTAAGAAAAATTTGATATGATGGGAATACTATTTATGGCATTGTTAATTTATCATTCCTCTATTCCTTACAGTCTTCTCATAGGCATGGAAGTTAATTTGTTCTATAAAACTTTACTATCAGTGAGTTTGTATGCACTAGTCATTATCTTATTTATTCAATGACTTGCTGTTTCACTTATAGATAGTTTGGTGGCTGATATGTATAATGATTGATCATCAGTTGATTACATATTAGGCAATGTTGATACATAACTCTTAGACTATAGGGCTGTCTGACTACTTTGATGTTTAATTGATCATACAAAGGATTGTCATGTTCCTTGACACTGGACAACTAGAGATTCAACTTAATTATAGAACATATCAAATGAGGATATGAAGGATGGCCAATGTTGAGAGCCTTGCTAAGCTGTGGCCAGTAATGAGAGCAATGTTAGCAAAAAATTAGAGTTACGTGTAGAATTGATGGGTACTATAATAACATGTAGCTGGAATAAAGAGGCATTTTGGTGAATCTTTATGCAAATGATCTAAAGAATTGGTGCATTCCTTAGTTTCTGCCAAAGCTGAAAACAGCAATCAATTTGGCAAACCAGTGTCCAGTCCACTGAGGTCAAGCTTTAGGTGCTTTTGGCATATTGGATCTTCATGGATTAGGCTTAAGAAATTGGCAGGTTCCGTTGGAGACTTCATTCGAGGTATGTTTACCAATTCTTCATTTTATTTTGTGGGAAATTCTCTTTCTTTATTACTTAAATGTGGAACTCATAGGTATTCGGGCTTTTTAGTTGTCATAGACTAGTTAATGTCAATGCTACTCTTGAGAGCATTATCAATATTATCTCAGGGCGATGTGATTAGTAGTTGTCTGAATGATTTTTTTGCCTATTAGGGTAAGATTGTGTATATTTTGATATGTAATCCTTCTAGATTTCATTTATGGGTAATCTGTTGTGATGATTTATATACACATCCAATACCATAGTTCATCTTTGCAAAAGGGAATGGATATGATTTGATTATTGCTAAACATTAGCATCTTATATTCTTCACAATCTCAAGGAAGTCAAGCCTCGTTTACCACTTACAATTAACTCACAATGCCATCTATGAAATGCACTATGCGATGGGTCTCTCTCTCCCCTTGTTGAATCTGGAAATTTGATTACTGTGTCAGATTTCAGATTACTGTGTCTAAGCTATCGAATCGGGATAATTTTTTTTTGGGTGTTTATCCATCTATTGTGTTTCTAATCTGTTAATTTAGTGGAACGCTTGACTGTTGAGGTGTAATATGCCTTGATTTAGTCAAATTAAGCAAGTCTTCTGTGTTTGATTAAGTGCAATTTGGTTACTGTGTTTGATCAAGCAAGTCTTCGAAGTGGTGATTGCTAGAATTTCCTTTTAGCTAGCAACGTAGCATAGATAATGGGAAAGTGAAAGCTTGCATCAGATTGTTTTCTCATTGCATTTTGGTGGTCTGAAAGATTAGGGCCTGAAACTTTTTTGCTGGCAGTGTGGCTTAAAAAGGGGAAAAAAAGAAGTTTAAATCAATGCTGATTTCCAGTTACAGGTTTCTAAAGTGTCCAGAATCTAGATCTCTAAATTAGTCAGATGTGAGAGCCGAATTAGTCAGATGTGAGAGCTGAATGTTTGTTGTGAATGTTGTAAACTTCTTTGACCGATGCATACTTGATTTGATGATTTCAAATTATTGAAAATGGTTCCTCTTGGATGTTATGGGCTCAATGGTGTCATATATGGGGAGTGAATCCCATTTGAGTTTCAAAAGTGAGCTTGATCTGTTATGTTTGTACATATTTTCTCTTCTTGGTAGTCAAAGTAGATTTTAGTACAATATCATTTTTGGGTCATCTCAAACACACACATAAAGGTACGAATGTTGCCCCCCTTTCCTTTTCTAATGTGTCGATGATTTAGTTGTATTTCTGATTATGGCGGCGGCATGCAAGGAAAGGGGTGACTGAAGCTCACATAGCAGGGTTCGATTGTTCTCCGAGTGCTGGATGAGGAAGAAAAGGAGGGATGGAGAGGATAGAGTAGGGAGGAAGACTTTGTTTTCTGGTTGCATTTTGGTGTTATGAAAGGTTAGTGTCTAAAACGTTTTTGCTGGGAGTGTGGCTTTTTGATGCCATGAAGAAAAAAAATAAATCAAAGTTATCCAAATCCTTTAATCTGAAATTAGGTACTGATTGATTGATTGGCCATGTTGCTTGCTTATCTAGGTTAGGTTCCTAATGCTCTTGCCATGTGACACACCTTTTGATTGTTTGGATATGTTAGTTAAGCTTTATTTAGTAGCTTCATAGACACAATGCTGCAACTTTCCTACTTCTATGTGATTAGCAGTAATTTTGAATGCTTAAGAAGTCCTAAAATACGGTACGCTAATCAGCAGTAATTTTGTGAAACAGACAACTGCTTTAACTTATTTGAACTCTTTCTGAAGGCCCTTGTTTGTATTAGCTGATTCATTATTGTGTGATTTTCTGAAGGCCCTTATGTTGTATTTAACACTTTCAAGTACTGTCTTGATTGTTAAAGTGCTGTTTCCAAAACTACGGTTCTGATCTATTGATGCAAGTTCCTGACAGTTTTGCCATTCAGATCTAAAGCTGTTTGATTTTTTGTTCATGAAAAGAGAGAAATTTAGGTTGTCAGTGCTTCTTCTGAGGCCTAAAGCACCGGTGAACGACATCAATGTGTACTCGCAGCCTCTTACTGAGGGGTTGATAGAACCATGGGAAATTGGTATATCTACACATGATGCATCAAGCGGCTAAGTTTTTCAGTTGCATATCATTAAGCGGACAATAAATGATTTTCCTGCATTGGGAAACTCTTGTGTTGGAGCATACATGGAAAATTTGGTTGTCCTTCATGTAACATGAGTGCTTGTGTATCTTGGTTGTATCCAACTTCAGTTGTTTGTTGAATGAGAAAGCCTGAGACTTTGCAGCTCAATTAGTCATGGATGCGACATGTCTTGTTACTTATTTGTGTGCTGCTGCTTAATTGATTGATTTTTGACTTAGAACTAGAAAATTTGATAGTAAAGAAAGAAGAATTGAGATATGGAAGATCGTTTAACTAGGGCTCAGTTTCCTTCATTTTGTTTGCTGATATGTGTGTTTTTCTTTCTTATGGCTGCAACTTTTTCTCCTTTTTCATAATTTCTCAATCTTATCATTTTCACAGAAATGGAGTGCTAGAAATAGTAAGTGACACAGACCAAGTTATGTTGCATACCACTGGATCCAAGAGCTTTGCTCGAATTTTTGCACAGTAGGTGCATGATTTATTTGTATAATGATCATATTTATTCTAGTATTGTAATATGTTTATCTAAAAACCTAATAAATGACATTTAATCCCCGTCAAACTATTACTGGCATAGAGCCAACAAGAGCTTTTGTTACTTGGACACTCATCAGGATTGCAAAACTTGACCAAAACCAATGGGTGAGAAATTGAAGCAAGCTGAGTTAAGTCTGCATGTTGGATGAAAACTCATTTGTATTTTTCTGGTCACAGACATTTGTAAGGGCACAGCCAGGGCATGTTTGCATTGTTTTTGTTCATTGCGTTTTTGTTTTTGTTTTAGATGAAAATGCATTTGCAGTAATTCTTTGGGTTTTGGTTCTGATGCAGACAGTGCATTTTTTGAAATAGGGTGCACTCTGTTTTCTCCATCACCTCTTTATTTGCTGCATTGTCCTCTTTTATTTGCTGCTGCATCATCCTGTAACTCATCTTTAGGCTCAGTTGCTGCAGAATCATCCTGTTGATAGCTTCAGATTCAACTGTTGTAGTGCTGAGTTGTTGCACTTTCATCTGTTTTGCAGGATATGATAACTGAGAAATTGAGTGCTTGCAGATGGTAAAGAGGTCATAAACGGGAGCGTTGCAACTTGCACGTGAGAGTGACAAATATTCCCAAGTGATAAAGGAAGCCGTGGGGAAGGAAAGGAGAGGTGGAGTTCATGGTCTAGGAGTAGGTCTGTCATCTTTGGCATCCCTTTCCCCTAATCAATTTGGGGACAGTCTAGCAGAGAATCGAATCGTGACTCCTGCAACAAAGGGGTGGAATGTCTAGCAGCTCATAATAAAAGATTGGAAGATGAAGTGACACGTTTGAGTGTTGGGTTATACCCAATGACCCCAAGTACTTGCAGGGTCAGGGAGCATTAGGGCTAGGAAAAAATAGTCTGCTAACGGTCCAACCTACCCTGAAAGCGCGCGCATGTTTTGTGTGTGTGTGTGTGTGTGTGAGTGTGCATGTGTATGTGTGAGTGTGCGAGCACGCACACAAAAATAAATATATATATCTGTGTGCGTGTGTTTGTGTGTATGCGTGCTTGCGTGCATGGGTGCGTATGTTTATATATATATGAAAGTCTTTTTTTGCATGGGAAGCTTCTCAAGGAAAGATCTTAACGTTTGATAACTTGTAAAAGATGGCAAAATCTTGATCAATAGGTGCTTCATGTGCAAACCTGGGTTGGAAACTAGAGATCATTTTCTTCGTCATTGCCTATTTGCTAGAAACGTGGAGGGTTTAGCGTGGTGTTGTTTGGGTCTTCATTGGGTGGTGTCTAGCACGGTGAAGCATCAACTTTTGGCTGGGGAATGTTTTTTAGAAGGAAGGTTAAATATAGAGTTTTCTATGTTATCCTGCATGCGATCTTTTGGATTTTATAGATGGAAAGAAATAGGAGGGTTTTATGGGGTTGAAATACTGTTGAAACGGTTGAAGGCCACGTGGCTTAAGATTTTTGTTTTTTGGAAGGGGGTCTTTTGTTCCTTTTTGATTGATATTGTCGATAGTCTTTCTTGGTGCTGTAATTAGCTTTTTGGATGCTTTGTCAGCATCCTCTCTTGTACCTATGTTCTTTCATTCATGATATATATTATTTTCCTTATCAAGTATATATATATATATATATAAACACACACACACATACACACACATACACACATATGAATGTATATATACATATATGTATATATGTATGTGTGTATATGTATGTGTATATGTGTGTCTATATATATATATATATATATATATATATATATATATATATATATATATATATATATATATCCTTAAGTGCTACGCTTAACTTGCAAGATATTATGCCTTTCCCTATCCTAGAGCAAAAACATAACATTCATATGTCTCTATCACCTGACCTTGTACCTTAACATAGCTCATATAAAGACGTCATTGAGTATGCCTTAATTTCTGCCAACCCACCCACCCCTTTTAATCACTATTGTGAGCTGAGGAGGGTGAAGACTTTAAGAGTACTAGTGAATTTAATGTGAGCATCACAATTGAAGTTGAGCATTATGATTTTGATAAACTAGAAGATATTTATTTACAGGGGTCATGTGAGGGGGTGGTTGAACCCACTAACTTGAATGCAAAGATGATATTTTTTTTGCAGAATGAGTCTTTTTAATGTGGGTTTATTGTCGATGAAAGTTTTGATGTAAGTTTTTGGGTTGAATATGTTTCATTTTCCTTTGACCCCGTCATTGGAGAATGGCGACCCTATCCTTCATCCATTTAAGTCTGAATTTTTAAAGTTTGAGATTTTTGTATCTTTGACTGTTGATTTAAACCAAATTCTCGTGCATTCTAATGCTAAGAGATTTGTGGATTCAGAACCCACTAATTTGACTAGACAGTTCGTTCATGACGATCAAATTTTTAGGTTGATGATTCACATGCTGGCTAAGTTTTGAGTATATCTCTCTCTTTGACATTTGAGCCCAACATTTTGATAAGTTGAAATGGGCGGTTACTTGTGCTGTATTTATGCTATGAATGTATTATATTTGGCAACAATTCTTCAATTTCTAATTTCGTAATTTTATTGAGAGTTGTTTTTGTTGATTTGAAAAGCTACTACATGCATTAATGGATTATGATTTAAGTAGCAATTTTCAGCTGCATATGAAGTAGCTGATGTTCCATAAATTTCTTGATTTGAAGGAAGGCATAGCTTTGTTGTAATTCAACACTTAATGTGGTAAGTGTTCCTCTTTATTTTTTCTTTTCTATTTTATTTTCTTCTGTATATATTTGTTGCTTTATTTTATTTTTATTGATTTCTTTTTCAGTTTTCGTGTCTTGTCATTGTCTTTAATTTTGAGTCTTATTTTTCTTTTTGTATATTTTTTTTAGTTTTTATTTTGTTTTTTATGTTTCCTTTCACTTCCAATAAGGATATTGTCCGATTTATGTGTGGGGGTGGGGAAACTAAGTTTCAAAAAATTTTGAAAATTGTGAAAGAATAGAAGAAAAAAGGAAAAATTTTGAAAATCCAAACAGATTTTGTTTTGTTTTGTTTTGTTTTGGGAATATGTGTGTCATTTTGATTGACCATGTTCTCTTGTGCCTTAACTATTATGTTGTATATAGATATAGTTTGTGTGATATAACTTATTTCAAAGTGTGCTTGAAGACTAATTCATCCGTTTTAGTCTCACAACTTCTTTCACGTGTGTCTCTTCCATGATTACATCTTTAGAACTTACTTTGATTCTCTTTAAAATCATGTTTAATATGTGCATTATGGTAATATGATGGAGGAATTCATTTGTTTTATGAGCCACATAAGTCAAATTGGGACCTTGTTTTGAATATTTTATCCTTTGCGAATTCTTTGAGCTTTGATCGTTTTCATTTGATGTTTATCCTTCTATTTAGCCTTAGCCTGAACATATATTTATTACCTAAGCCAAGACTAATGGAGCAACACCTCAAGATTTGATGCTGGATAGCTTTTGGGTATTTTATATAATTAGTAGTTGATCTTAGTCGTATGGGTGGTGATTTATTATGAACATTTGGAAATGAGACGTGTTCTTGCATGCCATTAATTCATTTTTATTTAAGGAAAAAAAAATAGAGAGAAAAGCAAAGCAAAGAAGTGAAAAAAGGAAAAAAATTTTAAAAGAGGAAAAAAAATTTTTAAAAATTTTAAAAAATGAGGAAAAGTGTTGTGAATAAGAGTATTTGACATGATTGCATGGTCATCATTTCCAATGGCCGCTATTAAGCGGTGTGTTCGTTTCTTTTTCTTTTTTTTTTTTGGGTTTTAGAAGAGTGTGTTATTACGATGGTTGTTGAAAGTGTTTGGTTGTTCATTAGCTTTTTAACTTTTAGCTCCTCATTTCCCAAATCGTTTGTCCCTCTCCTAATTCTCCTTAACACTTAGCCCAATTATAATACCCAGTAAAGTCCTCTAGATTGTCATGTTGTATTCTCCATTTGAGTGGAGGACAATTGAAAATCTTAGCAAGCCTATGATAGCTTGTTTGATTAGAAGATGAATTGAGTAAATCTTATTATATTTTAAACACATGGGCAGGAATATTCCATATATAAAGTGAGGTTCTACCAGTTGGATTTGTACATATTTTCTAAGTGGGGTGAAAGGCTGTGTATAGATATCATTAGTGGGACTAAGAATTTTTGATGTGTGCAATGTGTTTTTATGTGATTTAATGCTTAGGCTACTTGAGTAATACAGTTGGTTGGGATGTGTGCATATTCTTTCTTGGTGTTGTATGTAGAGTTTTGAAAAACTCAAAAAGATTTTTAATTTTTAATTTTCAATTTCAATTTTTGTTTTTGATTTTCTTTTTATTTTTCATAGATTTTGTGGGTATATCTTCTGCAAACTCTCATGAGACCTTCCTCGTCCATTAGCGGTAATCTAAGGGTTTAAAATGTTTATTGCACATGATAAGACCTTGTACAGCGGCTTCCTTGCAAGCCGAGAAACTGAGTTGGCGAGTGAGTGCGTGGCTCGAGGAAATGCAGCGATTGACGGGTGGCTCAGGGCTCAACAAGCAACTGTGAGCCTCGAGCCGGCCCACCTTTTTTTTTTTTTTTTTGGGTCACCTAGCACCCAAAACGATGTTTTGGACTAAGCTTTGGTTTCTTTTTTTTTGGGGGGGGGGAATGTGAGAGCATATTTAAAAAAAAAGAAAGTTAGAATTGTCACAACGCTTTTAATTTTGTTGCTTTTAGTTGCAGAGAGTTGCCCAAGTATTTTTAAAATTTTGTAATTTAAATTCTTAATTTCTAATTTATAATTAAGATTTTAAATTCTTAATTTTGTATGTTTTAAGTCAGAGAGAAAGTTAAGGTGTTCTTTTTTAACCAAAAAACAAGTGAAGCAAATTAGTTTTTAATAAGTTCTTTTTAATTAATTGTGTAATCAAATTATTATGTACAAAATATTTTTCACAAATTATTAATCTAAATAATAAAGCAAAATAAATGACTAACATTAATTAAATATGTTTAGTTGTGGGCTCCATATATGTTATTTTATATGGTAAGTCAAAGTTGTAAGCCTTGTATTGAAGAGAGGAAAGATTGTGAGTCGGAAAGTGCCCTCAAAAGCTTATGTGGAGGTTGTGGGCCTCCACTGGTGAGACAAATTTTTGGCTCACCATTGCTTGTGCTCTAATTATAATCGTAATTTCTACGAAAGTGAGTTAGTATTTTTAGTTTTATTTTACTCGATGTCGAGCAAAATTTAGGTGTTGGGATATTTGTTCAACCTAAAATTATATTATTTTTATACCATTTTATTATCTATTGCTTGCTCAAATAAATCATTAAATAAGAATTTTAATAATGATTTTATTTATTTTGTAGGAATTAGAAAAATTTGAAATAATAAATAAATTTGTCCAAACAAGATTAAGGTTTAGTCAAGTTATGGAAACAAAGAAGGAAAGAAAAAGAAGAGGTTGAAGCCCAATAGCTCAGCAACAAAGCCCAGAAGTACCTCCCTCCTTCCCTTGCCCCTTCTCTCTCAGACGGGCCTGTGTTTCTCCATCACCTCTTTATTTGCTGCATTGTCCTCTTTTATTTGCTGCTGCATCATCCTGTAACTCATCTTTAAGCTCAGTTGCTGCAGAATCATCCTATTGATAGCTTCAAATTCAACTGTGGCAGTGCTGAGTTGTTGCACTTTCATCTGTTTTTTGCAGGATATGATGACTGAGAAATTGAGTGCTTGCAGATGGTAAAGAGGTCATAAACGGGAGCGTTGCAACTTGCACGTGAGAGTGACAAATATTCCCAAGTGATAAAGGAAGTTGTGGGGAAGAAAAGGAGAGGTGGAGTTCATGGTCTAGGATTAGGTCCGTCATCTTTGGCATCCCTTTCCTCTAATCAATTTGGGGATAGTCTAGCAGAGAATCGTGACTCCTGCAACAAAGGGGTGGAATGTCTAGTAGCTCATAATAAAAGATTGGAAAATGAAGTGACACGTTTTGAGTGTCGGGTTAGACCCAATGACCCCAGGTACTTGCAGGGTCAGGGAGCATTAGGGCTAGGAAAAAATAGTTTGCTAGCCCTCAACCTACCCTGAACCTCAATTTGATCGCGCACACGCATGTGTGTGTGTGTGTGAGTGTGTGTGTGTGTGTGAGTGTGCATGTGTATGTGTGAGTGTGCGAGCACGCACACAAAAATAAATATATATATCTGTGTGCGTGTGTTTGTGTGTATGCGTGCTTGCGTGCATGGGTGCGTATGTTTATATATATATGAAAGTCTTTTTTTGCATGGGAAGCTTCTCAAGGAAAGATCTTAACGTTTGATAACTTGTAAAAGATGGCAAAATCTTGATCAATAGGTGCTTCATGTGCAAACCTGGGTTGGAAACTAGAGATCATTTTCTTCGTCATTGCCTATTTGCTAGAAACGTGGAGGGTTTAGCGTGGTGTTGTTTGGGTCTTCATTGGGTGGTGTCTAGCACGGTGAAGCATCAACTTTTGGCTGGGGAATGTTTTTTAGAAGGAAGGTTAAATATAGAGTTTTCTATGTTATCCTGCATGCGATCTTTTGGATTTTATAGATGGAAAGAAATAGGAGGGTTTTATGGGGTTGAAATACTGTTGAAACGGTTGAAGGCCACGTGGCTTAAGATTTTTGTTTTTTGGAAGGGGGTCTTTTGTTCCTTTTTGATTGATATTGTCGATAGTCTTTCTTGGTGCTGTAATTAGCTTTTTGGATGCTTTGTCAGCATCCTCTCTTGTACCTATGTTCTTTCATTCATGATATATATTATTTTCCTTATCAAGTATATATATATATATATATAAACACACACACACATACACACACATACACACATATGAATGTATATATACATATATGTATATATGTATGTGTGTATATGTATGTGTATATGTGTGTCTATATATATATATATATATATATATATATATATATATATATATATATATAATATATAATATATATATATATATATATATATATATATATATATATATATATATATATATATATATATCCTTAAGTGCTACGCTTAACTTGCAAGATATTATGCCTTTCCCTATCCTAGAGCAAAAACATAACATTCATATGTCTCTATCACCTGACCTTGTACCTTAACATAGCTCATATAAAGACGTCATTGAGTATGCCCTAATTTCTGCCAACCCACCCACCCCTTTTAATCACTATTGTGAGCTGAGGAGGGTGAAGACTTTAAGAGTACTAATGAATTTAATGTGAGCATCACAATTGAAGTTGAGCATTATGATTTTGATAAACTAGAAGATATTTATTTACAGGGGTCATGTGAGGGGGTGGTTGAACCCACTAACTTGAATGCAAAGATGATATTCTTTTTGCAGAATGAGTCTTTTTAATGTGGGTTTATTGTCGATGAAAGTTTTGATGTAAGTTTTTGGGTTGAATATGTTTCATTTTCCTTTGACCCCGTCATTGGAGAATGGCGACCCTATCCTTCATCCATTTAAGTCTGAATTTTTAAAGTTTGAGAATTTTGTGTCTTTGACTGCTGATTTAAACCAAGTTCTCGCACATTCTAATGCTAAGAGATTTATGGATTCAGAACCCACTAATTTGACTAGACAGTTCGTTCATAACGATCAAATTTCTAGGTCGATGATTCGCATGCTGGCTAAGTTTTGAGTACATCTCTCTCTTTGACATTTGAGCCCAACAATTTGATAAGTTGAAATGAGCGGTTACTTGTGCTGCATTTATGCTATGAATGTATTATATTTGGCAACAATTCTTTAATTTCTAATTTTGTAATTTTATTGGGAGTTGTTCTTATTAATTTGAAAAGCTACTGCATGCACTAATGGATTATGGTTTGAGTAGCAATTTTTAGCTTCATATAGAGTAGCTGATGTTTATTGCACATGATAAGACCGTGTACAGCGGCTTCCTTGCGAGCCGAGAAACTGAGTTGGCGAGCGAGTGCGCGGCTCTAGGAAATGCAGCGATTGGCAGGTGGCTCAGTGCTCGACAAGCGACCGTGAGCCTCGAGCCGGCCCACATGATTTTTTTTTTGTCACCTAGCACCCAAAACGATGTTTTGGGCTAAGCTTTGGTTTCTTTTTTTTGGGGGGGGGGGAATGTGAGAGCATATTTAAAAAAAGGAAAGTTAGAATTGTCATAACGCTTTTAATTTTGTTGCTTTTAGTTGTAGAGAGTTGCGCTACAATTTTTAAAATTTTGTAATTTAAATTCTTAACTTCTAATTTATAATTAAGATTTTAAATTCTTAATTTTGTATGTTTTAAGTCATAGAGAAAGTTAAGATGTTCTTTTTTAACCAAAAAACAAGTGAAGCAAATTAGTTTTTAATAAGTTCTTTTTAATTAATTGTGTAATCAAATTATTATCTACAAAATATTTTTCACAAATTATTAATCTAAATAATAAAGCAAAATAAATGACTAACATTAATTAAATATGTTTAGTTGTGGACTCCATATATATTATTTTATAGGGCAAGTCAAAGTTGTGAGCTTTGTATTGAAGAGAGGAAAGATTGTGAGTCAGAAAGTGCCCTCAAAAGCTTATGTGGGGGTTGTGGGCCTCCACTGGTGAGCCAAATTTTTGGCTCACCATTGCTTGTGCTCTAAGTGTAATCGTGATTTCTACGAAAGTGAGTTAGTATTTTTAGTTTTATTTTACTCAAGGTCGAGCAAAATTTAGGTGTTGGAGTATTTGTTCAACCTAAAATTATATTATTTTTATACCTTTTTATTATCTATGGCTTGCTCAAATAAATCATTAAATAAGAATTTTAATAGTGATTTTATTTATTTTGTAAGAATTAGAAAAACGTGAAATAATAAATAAATTTGCCCAACCAAGATTAAGGTTTAGATCAAGTTATGCAAATGAAGAAGGAAAGAAAAAGAGGGGGTTGAAGCCCAACAGCCTAGCAACCAAGCCCAGAAGTACCTCCCTCCTTCCCTTGCCCCTTCTCTCTCAGACGGGCATGTTTTCTCCATCACCTCTTTATTTGCTGCATTGTCCTCTTTTATTTGCTGCTGCATCATCCTGTAACTCGTCTTTAGGCTTAGTTGCTGCAGAATCATCCTATTGATACCTTCAAATTCAACTGTTGTAGTGCTGAGTTATTGTGCTTTCATCTGTTTTTTGCAGGATATGATGACTGAGAAATTGAGTGCTTGCAGATAGTAAAGAGGTCATAAACGGGAGCGTTGCAACTTGCATGTGAGAGTGACAAATATTCCCAAGTGATAAAGGAAGTTGTGGGGAAGGAAAGGAGAGGTGGAGTTCATGGTCTAGGATTAGGTCCGTCATCTTTGGCATCCCTTTCCTCTAATCAATTTGGGGACAGTCTAGCAGAGAATCGTGACTCGTCCAACAAAGGGGTGAAATGTCTAGCAGCTCATAATAAAAGATTGGAAGATGAAGTGACACGTTTTGAGTGTCGGGTTAGGCCCAATGACCCCAGGTACTTGCAGGGTCAGGAAGCACTAGGGCTAGGAAAAAATAGTCTGCTAACCCTCAACCTACCCTGAACCTCAATTTGATCAGGCCAAAACACACACACACACACACGCACACACACACGTGTGTGTATGCGTGCGCACACGTGTTTTATATGTGTGTGTGTGAGTGAGTGTGAGTATGCATGTGTATGTGTTTGGGTGTGAGCACGCACACAAAAATAAATAAATAAATAAATAAATAAATAAATATATATATATATATATATATATATATTTGTGTGTGCGTGTTTGTGTATATGCATGCGTGCTTGTGTTTATATATATATGAAAGTTTTTTTTTGCATGGGAAGCTTCTCAAGGAAAGATCTTAACGTGTGATAACTTGTAAAAGGTGGACAAATTCTTGATCAATAGGTGCTTCATGTGCAAACTTGGGTTGGAAACTACAGATCATTTGCTTCTTCATTGCCCGTTTGCTAGAAACCTATGGGGTTTAGCGTGGTGTTGTTTGGGTCTTCTTTGGGTGGTGTCTAGCACGTTGAAGCATCAACTTTTGGCTGGGGAATGTTTTTTTAGAAGGAAGGTTAAGTATAGAGTTTTCTATGTTATCCTGCATGCGATCTTTTGGATTTTGTAGATGGAAAGAAATAGGAGGGTTTTTATGGGGTTGCAATATCGTTGAAGCGGTTGAAGGCCATGTGGCGTAAGATTTTATTTTTTTTTTTTGGGAAGGGGGTCTTTTGTTCCTTTATGATTAATATTGTCGATAGTCTTTCTTGGTGCTGTAATTAGCTTTTTTGGATGCTTTGTCAGCATCCTCTCTTGCACCTATGTTCTTTCATAAAATGATATATATTATCTTCCTTATCAAGTATACACACACACACACATATGAATGCATATATACATATATGTATATATGTATATGTGTATATGTATGGGTATGTGTGTGTGTGTGTGTGTGTGTGTGTGTGTGTGTATATATACGTATGTGTGTGTGTGTGTGTGTATATATATATATATATATATATATATATATATATATATATATATCTATATGTACATATGTATGTATTTATGTGTGTATGTATGTATATGTATAATATATATATATAATATATATATAATATATATATCCTCAAGTGCTGCGCTTGACTTGCAAGATATTATCCCTTTTCCTATCTTACAAAAACATGACATTCACATGTCTCTATCACCTGACCTGGTACCTTAACATAGCTCATATAAAGACGTCATTGAGTATGTCCTAATTTCTACCAACCCACCCACCCCTTTTAATCACTATTGTGAGCTGAGGAGGGTGAAGACTTCGAGAGTACTAGTGAATTTAATGTGAGCATCACAATTGAAGTTGAGCATTATGATTTTGATGAATTAGAAGATATTTATTTACAGGGGTCATGTGAAGGGCTGGTTGAACCCACTTAACTTGAAATTCAAAGATGATATTCTTTTTGCAGAATGAGTCTTTTTATTGTGGGTTTGATGTCAATGAAAGTTTTGATGTAAGTTTTTGGGTTGAATATGCTTCATTTTCCTTTGACCCCGTCATTAGTGAATGGCGACCCTATCCTTCATCCATTCAAGTTTGAATTTTTTAAGTTTGAGATTTCTGTGTCTTTGACTGCTAATTTAAACCAAATTCTCGCGCATTCTAATGCTAAGAGATTTATGGATTCAGAACCCACTAATTTGACTAGACAGTTCGTTCATGACGATCAAATTTCTAGGTCAATGATTCACATGCTGGCTAAGTTTTGAGTATATCACGCTCTTTGACATTTGAGCCCAACAATTTGATAAGTTGAAATGGGCGGTTACTTGTGCTGCATTTATGCTATAAATGTATTATATTTGGCATCAATTCTTTAATTCCTAATTTCGTAATTTTATTGAGAGTTGTTCTTGTTAATTTGATAAGCTACTACATGCACTAATGGATTATGATTTGAGTAGCAATTTTCAGCTTCGTGTGGAGTAGCTGATGTTCTATAAATTTCTTGATTTGAAGGAAGGCATAGCTGCGGTGTCATTCAACACTTGACGTGGTAAGTGTTCCTCTTTATTTTTTCTTTTCTATTTTCTTTTCTTTTGTATATATTTGTTGCTTTATTTTATTTTTATTGATTTCTTTTTTAGTTTTAGGATCTTGTATTTGTCTTTAATTTTGAGTCTTATTTTTCTTTTTGTATATTATTTTTAGTTTTTATTCTGCTTTTTATGTTTCCTTTCACTTCGAATAAGGATATTGTCCGATCTAGGTGTGGGGGTGGGGAAACTAAGTTTCAAAAAATTTTGAAAATTGTGAAAAAAAAAGAAGAAAAAAAGAAATATTTTGAAAATCCAAAAAGATTTTGTTTTGTTTTGTTTTGGGAATATGTGTGCCATTTTGATTGACCATGTTCTCTTGTGCCTTAGCTATTAGGTTGTATATAAATATAGTTTGTGTGATATAACTTAGTTCAAAGTGTGATGTTTATGCGTAGTCCTCACCCCTGACATTTTTCGATAGCAAGCAGTCTTGATTTGGTTGACAACCCGTGAGATTTTGTACCTTAAAGACTAATTCATCCTTTTTAGTCTCATAACTTCTTTCACGTGTGTCTTTTCCATGATTACATCTCTAGAACTTGCTTTGATTCTCTTTGAAATTATGTTTAATATGTGCATTATGGCAATATGATGGAGGAATTCATTTGTTTTATGAGCCACATAAGTCAAATTGCGACCTTGTTTTGAATATTTCATCCTTTGCTAATTCTTTGAGCCTTGATCGTTTTCATTTGATATTTACCCTTCTATTTAGCCTTAGCCTGAACATATATTTATTACCTAAGCCAAAACTAATGGAGCAACACCTCAAGATTTGATGCTGGGTAGCTTTTGGGTATTTTATATAATTGGTAGTTGATCTTAGTCGTATGGGTGGTGATTTATTATGAACATTTGGAAATGAGACGTGTTCTTGCATGCCATTAATTCATTTTTCTTTAAGATAAAAAAAAGAGAGAGAGAGAAAAGCAAAGCAAAAAAGTGAAAAAACGAAAAAAAATTTAAAAACGAAAAAAAAATTAAAAAATTTTAAAAAATGAGGAAAAGTGTTGTGAATAAGAGTATTTGACATGATTGCATGGTCATCATTTCCAATGGCTGCTATTAAGAGGTGTGTTCTTTTCTTTTTCTTTTTTTTTTTGGTTTTAGAAGAGTGTGTCATTATGATGATTGTTGAAAGTGTTTGGTTGTTCATTAGCTTTTTGACTTTTAGCTCCTCATTTCCCAAATCGTTTGTCCCTCTCCTAATCCTCCTTAACAGTTAGCCACATTATAAGGCCCAATAAAGTCCTCTTGATTATCATGTTGCATTCTGCATTTGAGTGGAGGAAATTGAGAATCTTGACAAGCCTATGATAGCTTGTTCGTTTGGAAGATGAATTGAGTGAATCTTATTATATTTTAAACACATGGGCGGGAATATAAAGTGAGGTTCTACTAGTTGGATTTGTACATATTTTCTAAGTGGGGTGAAATGTTGTGTATAAATATCATTAGTGGGACTAAGAATTTCTTGATGTGTGCAATGTGTTTATATGTGATCTAATGCTTAGCCTACTTGAGTAATACGGTTGGTTAGGATGTGTGCATATTCTTTCTTGGTGTTGTATGTAGAGTTTTGAAAAACCCAAAAAGATTTTCAATTTTCAATTTTCAATTTCAATTTTTGATTTTCTTTTTATTTTTCATAGATTTTGTAGGTATATTTTCTGTAAACTCTCATGAGACCTTCCTCGTCCATTAGGGGTAACCTAAAGGTTTAAAATGTTTATTGCACGTGATAAGACCATGTACAGCGGATTCCTTGCGAGCCGAGAAACTGAGTTGGCGAGCGAGTGCGCGGCTCGAGGAAATGCAGCAATTGGCGGGTGGCTCAGGGCTCGACAAGTGACCGTGAGCCTCGAGCCAGCCCACATGAATTTTTTTTGCCACCTAGCATCCAAAACGATGTTTTGGGCTAAGCTTTGGTTTCTTTTTTTTTGGTGGGGGGGGGGAATGTGAGAGCAACTTTAAAAAAAGAAAAGTTAGAATTGTCATAACGCTTTTAATTTTGTTGTTTTTAGTTGTAGAGAGTTGTCCAACAATTTTTAAAATTCTGTAATTTAAATTCTTAATTTCTAATTTATAATTAAAATTTTAAATTCTTAATTTTGTATGTTTTAAGTCATAGAGAAAGTTAAGGTGTTCTTCTTTAACCAAAAAACAAGTGAAGCAAATTAGTTTTTAATAAGTTCTCTTTCATTAATTGTGTAATCAAATGATAATGTACAAAATATTTTTCACAAATTATTAATCTAAATAATAGAGCAAAATAAATGACTAACATTAATTAAATATGTTTAGTTATAGAGTCCATATATATTATTTTAGATGGTAAGTCAAAGTTGTAAGCCTTGTATTGAAGAGAGGAAAGATTGTGAGTCGGGAAGTGCCCTCAAAAGCTTATGTGGAGGTTGTGGGCCTCCACTGATGAGTCAAATTTTTGGCTCACCATTACTTGTGCTCTAAGTATAATCGTGATTTCTACGAAAGTGAGTTAGTATTTTAGTTTTATTTTACTCGAGATCGAGCAAAATTTAGGTGTTAGGGTATTTGTTCAACCTAAAATTATATTATTTTTATACCCTTTTATTATCTATTGTTTGCTCAAATAAATCATTAAATTAGAATTTTAATAATAATTTTATTTATTTAGTAGGCATTAGAAAAACTTGAAATAATAAATAAATTTGCCCAAACAAGATTAAGGTTTAGATCAAGTTATGGAAACGAAGAAGGAAAGAAAAAGAAGAGGTTGAAGTCCAACAACCCAGCAACTAAGCGCGGAAGTACTTCCCTCCTTCCCTTGCCCCTTCTCTCTCAGACGGGCCTGATCCTATTCTTGTTCCTGCTAGCCCAGTACCCGAAACTCAGTCACCCAGCTTCCCCCAGTCCGCGTCTTCTCTTTCACTTGCCTAGCGTAGCACGCGTGATCGCCTTTCTCCCACTCCCAGCATCCCTACTCTTTCCTCTCCTTCACATACTGGCCTAGTTTCCCCAGCTAGTTGTAAGGCCCAAGACAACTTGACTCCAGCCTCTTTCCCACCTAATCTATCACGCGGCTTGCACGTGACTCCAGCCCTCTCAATCTTCTATGTTTCTTTGCTCCAGTAGCGCCTCTGCCCTCCAATTTTCTCATTACTCACATTCATCATCTCTATTAATCTTAACATCCATTATTCTCACCATCATCATCATCATCACTCCTTATCAATTGGAGACCTGCAAGATTGAAATTAATGGGGGGTTTAGTGATAGCAGCAAAGAGTTGATTGCGGGCACTACAAAATGGACAGCAAGAGTAGAAAGGAGGAACTTAGGTTAGGAATAGCAATTTGGTTTTTCTTTCTTGTGTTTCTCATTTAGCTTCATTTGTAGAATTTTTTTTTTAATGAAGTTCGACCATAGTTGGAGGTACTTTCCTGGGTTTGCACGAATTTCAATTCTAATTGGATTGCTCCTTGCACTTTTGGTTTGTATTTTTTGGCTCAATCAAATCCAATAATAGCCAATTTGTTTTTGCTCTCGATCGTGGTTTTGTTTTTCCACTTTTTCCTTCACTGCTTTTCTTTGTTGGGTTTTGATTGTTTCAAGGTCTTGCCCAACTTTAGGTTATTGTTTTGGGTCGATATTTTGTTTGGCTTCTTTTGTTTAATTTGTTCACTACGGTTCTTGCGCTTGTTTAGCCAGACTGTCCCTTAGTTAATCCAGGTCAGTTGTACCAAATTTCATCATAATTGAAGGTTGTTGGTGATGAGTTAGTGCAAGTTCCATTCTGATCTTCATCTTGCAGTTTAATCTGGCTTTATCTTTCCTAATTGTTTTGTTTGGCGCTGATGATGCAAGATCTTTCTACAAGTATGTTGTTACGTCTTAATCTGTTTGATAATTGCAAATGATGCGAAAATTCACTACACTCATCACACGCTTCATCCACAAATGCAAGAATAAGAGCTTTATGTGAAGAATTATTTCAAAAGGTTAAAGAAGCTATTGAGATGGACATAGGCCCTATGTACCATTCTGGATCAGAAGATGAAAATGTGAACTCAAGCGGAATAGTCCAGAACCCCACTAGATTAAGAGAGAAAGGGCAAAGAACAAAAGAAAAGTAAGCATCGCTAAAAAGAAAAGCAATCAAGTGAAGGCAAGAAAGAAAAATGCTGCAAGACAAGCAACAAACAGTTTTAGCCCTATCACCATCAGCCCCATCATCTTCACGCAGGAGGTATCACTATACTAAAATTGTTAAAATTTAATTAACAAAGTAATAAAAAAGTTTCATTTTCACTTTATAATTAAATGAGTAACTTATGTTGTTTTTAAAGGCAACAAGTGGTGTAAGGCCCCCAGAGGATTCCAGCATGTCCAACACTAATGTTGGAGCTACAATTACTGAGGAAATAAACTCTAAGATCACTCTATATTTTAACAAATATAGTTAGGAAAATTTTATACTTAAAGGACACAATATTTGTTGATGTAGGTGGCATGTATCATGACGTCTGTCGGAGATGGTGCACTTGGAAATATTTGGTGAAACTATGAATGTCAAAATTGATAGCATGGGGACACCATCATTTCCTTTAACACAATTTAATATTTTGTGGACATTAGAGTTGATTGAATTTGTGGATGTTAGAGTTGTTTGCTGATTGTAGATGTGCATGCTACTATTGATTCTTATTTGGTGTCGGTGGATTGCAATTTTGCATCTTAAATTTGATCCAATAGGTCTGCCGGATGATATTAAGAAGTTATTTTGGGAGGATTTGGATATGGTCATCCAGGAGATACCTCAGAGCGAGATACTTTTCATAGGAGGAGACTTTAATGGCTATATTAGTATTGACTCAAATGGGTTTGATACGGCCCACGGGGGTTTCGGTTTTGGGGAGAGAAACAACGGAGGAGTTTCTGTGCTAGACTTTGCGGTGGCCTGTGAACTGTTGGTGGTAAACTCCTTTTTCAAAAAGAAGGACGACCACTTGGTGACCTTTAAGAATGGCTCCTTGAAGACCCAGATTGATTACTTCCTGACGAGGTTGGATAGACGGAGATTTTGCAAGGACTGTAAAGTGATTCTTAGTAAGTATCTAGGAATTCAGCATAGATTGCTAGTGTTGGATGAGGAGATCAAATGTTCAAAGTGGAAGAAAAGGAGAGTCGGGGACCCTAGAGTTAAGTGGTGAACCCTTACAAAGGAGAACGACATGTTATTATCAGAGAGGATTACTGAAGAAGGAGCTTGGATATGGGTAGAGGATGCAGATATAATGTAGAAGGTAATGGCAGATTATATTCAAAGGTCGGCTAAAGAAGCCCTAGGTACTTCTAGAAGGGGTGGTTACAAAATGAAGGGTGCCTGGTGGTGGAACGAGGAGGTAAAGGAGAAAATCAGGGAGAAAAAAGAGGCTTATGCTGATTTCATGAACAGTGGAGCGGATGGAGAGAGAGATATTAGTAGAGCCAGATATAAGGCAGCAAAGAAGGTAGCCAAGAAAGCTGTTACGGTGGCTAAAAACATGGCTTATGATAGGTTATATCATAAACTAGAGAACAAGGAAGGGGAGAAGGAAGTCTTTAAGCTAGCGAGGGCCAGGGAAAGAAGAACTAGGGATTTAGGTGTTGCGAGGTGTATTAAGGATGAAAATGGTATGGTATTATTTGAGGATGTAGAAATCAAGGAGAGAATAGCAAAGATACTTTTCCAATCTCCTCAATAGTGAAGGGATGGAAGATTCCTGAAGCAGGGAACGAGAGTGGGGTGAGAGGAGAATTGATCCACGAGAGTGTGGTCATATCAGTAAGGACGAGATTAAAGAGGCCTTGAGGAAGATGCCCAATGGGAAGGGAGAGGGTCTAGATCAAATACCGGTGAAAGCGTGGAAGTGTTTGGGAGAGGAAGGATTAGAGTGGCTAACGGCGCTTTTCAATGTTATTTTTAGGACTACAAAGATGCCCCAAGAATGAAGGTCTAGTACAGTAATCCCTTTGTACAAGATCAAAGGTGATTCAGAGAAGATTGCGGAAGGATGTCTCGATCTCAGAGAACCAATTTGGTTTTATGCTAGGCAGGTCGACCATAGAGGCGATTTACCTCCTTAGAAATCTCATGGGTTTGTATAGAGATAGAAAGGTGGATCTCCACATGGTGTTCATTGACCTGGAAAAAGCATATGATAGAGTCCCGCGTGAAGTATTAAGGAGATGCTTGGAGGAGAAAGGAGTACTACCCTGGCATATTTGAGTTATTAAGGATATGTACGAGGGAGGTAGGACGAGTGTTAAGACACCAGGAGGGGTCACAAATGACTTCTTCATTGGTTTGGGCCTGCATCAGGGTTCCGGTTTGAGCCCTTTTCTTTTCACTCTAGTTATGGATGAACTTACAAGAGGGATTCAAGATGAGTTACCTTGGAGTATGCTTTTTGCAGATGATATTATTCTTATTGACGAGACCAGACAAGGAGTTAATGACAAGTTGGAGCGATGGAGGCATACTCTGTAATCTAGAGGTTTTAGAGTAAGTAGGTCAAAGACGGAATACCTTCACTATTGTTTCAGTGAAATGGTAGATGCGGGGGGAGAAGTCACCCTGGATGGGAGGCCGATACCTAAGGTCGATAAGTTTAAGTATCTAGGCTCGATCATTCAGTAGAATGGGGATATTGACGAAAATATTAACCAGCGAATAAGACTAGGCTGGCAAAAATGGAAGTATACCTCAGGTGTGCTGTGTGATAAGAGGGTGCCCCTTGGATTGAAAGGCAAAGTCTATCGCATGGTAGTTAGACCGACCGTTCTTTATGGATCGGAATGTTGGCCTCTAAAGAAGACGCAAGTTCAAAGGCTGACGGCAGCAGAGATGAGGATGATAAGGTGGATGTGTGGTTATACGAGGCTAGACAGAATTAAAAATGGAGTTATCAGGGACTTAGTTAAAGTAGCTCCCATCAGCGATAAGATGAGAGAAACAAGGTTGCGATGGTTTGGTCATGTAAAAACGAGGAGTGTGGACGTTTCAGTGAGAAGATGTGAGAGGATCAACATCCATGAAGGCAAAAGAGGGAGGGGACGACCGAAGAAGAGCTTGAATGAGGTGATTAGAGAGGACTTGAAAGCTGTCGGTTTGATGGAGGACCTGGCTGAGGATAGGAAGTTGTGGGGGGATAGGATTAAGATCTTAGATCACTGAGAGTTTTTTTTTTCCCGCTATGGCTTAGTGCTGGTAGAGTTTTTTCCCCCCCTCCCGTATGCGTTGTTTGTATGCAGGTTGTACTGTCTTCGGATAAGAGTTCTCGTTTGCTTACCATTGGTTGTTCAGGAATATAACGTCCCTCTAATATATTGTCCTTTTATTTCATAGTTTCAGCAACTGATCTTTTTAATATATCTCAGTCATCCCTTGCTATAGAATCTTTTAGCTTTAAAATGTTTTCACAAAATCTTTCTTTTATAAAATATTTTCACAAAACCCTTTTTGTGGGTCTCTTAGAATTAGTCTCTCTACGGGTAGAAATGCCAGTAGGGATAAGGCTGCCTACAATTGGATCTCCCCAGATCTCACGAAAGCGGGACCTACACTGAGAGTTGTTGTTGTTGTTGTTGTAAATTTGATCCAATGAATATTTTATGCAATGCAGTGAATCTTTTCCCAACTGCAGGGAACCTTTCCTCGATTGCAATGAACCTTTTGTGCCAAGAAGCAAAATTAAGATGTTTTATGCAAAGCAGTGAATCTTTTCCCAACTGCGAGGAACCTTTCTCCAATTGCAGTGAATCGTTTGTGCCAAGGAGCAAAATGAAGTCATTTTTAATTGCTATGCTAGGGAAAGCTCTGAGGATTGCTTGAAGATGAGGCATTATGGAGATATGCTAAGGAAAACTCCGAGCTTTGCTTGAAGAAGAGGCATTGTATAGCTATAACGAGTTCTCTAAGAAGGACCATAAGGATTTCAAGCCTCAAGCCATATAGACTTACGTAGGATCCGAGCATTTCTTTCTTTTTTTTTTTAATTAGCAATGGGTGGGAATGAAACTGGAATTGTGCCACTATTGTTGTAGCAGTTGTTCCCCCTAATACCATGTAACTATACTCTCAATCCATCCAGATGTGCCCCTCAGTAAGTAAACAGGATGGAACAGGTGCTTGCATTAAAACTTTACTAACTTGTAATGTACCTTTACAACACTGCAGTGTAACTGTAAACAGTAAAATATCAAAAGCTATTTTAACACAACTGTTTACGTGGAATTGAAGCTTACACAACTATTTTAACCGAAAAAGTACAACCTATTTATAATTGTCCTACCCAATAAAAAGCACACTAACATTAAGCCTTGTCTTTCAATCTTTGACTTTGCCTTGTAATGTAAGAACCAACAGTCTCCTCTTTCCTGATGCTATTATGATAAGCCTTAACCTTAACAAGAATCTGAGGAGCAACTATATTTTCCTGACTAGAAATAATGTTATAGCAATATTTTGCCCTCAGCTTCTTCAACCAGGGTGCTTGTTGAGAGCAAAAAACTTGTCAAAACTTTTGATGATATAATTCACTTAATTATAACAAGGAAAAAAAAGTGAACTGACATTGAACTTCTTAAACCCGGTATTCCATTTCTCAACATATCCCATGTACATCTCCAAGTGTCGCATTGCATACACCCTTGAGTAAGGATAAGCTTCTCTTCAAACTTCCATCCAAGGTAGTTTCAGATGCTTAAATTACAAACTCTCCATTGAAATAACTTTATCCCTGGCTGACTTCGGGATTTTATCAGGATAATAGTTTGAGAAGCACCGAACCTAGGGAAAAAAAGTAGTATACATTTATAATAGGTAACTTCAAATATTAGAGGACTATAATAGCAAAGGACGAAAAGGTAATATAGAAAATTGCCAAGAGGCTGACACGAACAAGAATAGTACCATTGTCCACATTGTTATGACTAACAGAATGGATAATCTGCACCTTCTGTGCCAAGAAATTGAAGCACACAATAAAGTAATATCCATTGTGAAACACTGGAAATAATATCTATATATTAACACAGCTATATAAGCATATGTACACCATTCAACTATATAAGCATATGTAAGTCACATTGTAATTGTGGTGCAGCAATGGCAATGGTGAAATATGAACAACACCAGCATTTACTCCACAGTCATCTTAATTTTGATCCAATGAATCTTTTATGCAATACAGTGAATCTTTTCCCAACTGCAGGCAACATTTCCTCGATTGCAGTAAACACTTTGTGCCAAGAAACAAAATTTAGATGTTTTATGCAAGTAGTGAATCTTTTCACAACTACATGGAACCTTTCCCCAATTGCAGTGAATCTTTTATGTCAAGAAGCAAAATTAAGTCGTTTTTAATTGTAACGCTAGGGAAAGCTCTGAGGATTGCTTGAAGATGAGGCATTGTAGAGATATGCTAGGGAAAGCTTTGAGGTGCTATATAAGCATATGTACACTATTCAGCTATATAAGCATATATAAGCCAAATTGCAATTGTGGCGTAACAATGGCAATGGTAAAATATGGATAACACCAGCATTTACTCCACAGTTTGTCCCTCCTTAAAAGTATTTTCTCTCTCCAATGAACATCACAGTTTGTCCTAAAGTGTGTGGATGTGTGTGGCATGCAAGGTTGAAAGCTGCGGATGTTATTGGTTGCTTCCTCCTTTTTGACAAGATAGACAAAAACTTATTCAAGCAAAGGAAGACCCTTATCTCTCTCTCTCTCTCTCACATATGCACATACATATCCACCACACACATCCCTATTAGCTAGTAGTAGCTAAGTAAGAGGGAGCACTTTGAAGAAGAATCCCTTAAATCCAACTTATCAAACCTATCCTCTTAGAATTCAAGAATAGGAGAACAAGAAATGGAACCAAATACACAACATGCTTATGATTCTGCCTCCCCTAACACAGAGGTCCATAAGCAAGGGTACCACAATGATTTTGGCTCAGGTCAATATTTCAGCAGTTTAGATCACAAAACAAAGTCAAAACACACTAAATGCTACAAGTTAAACTGTTATCAGCTTACCAGCTTGGAGTTTGAAAAATCTAGCCAAGAAGTCATCTAAATTTCACTATCCAAAATATACTTGAACTTTTTATACTTTGGACTGAAAAATTCAGCACCCCTATCCAATAATTCAGCCTACATCATCAAAAATCAGAAACAACTTTAGTGAAATAACAAGATCTAATTTAAAATATTGAAGCTGAATATATTTTAAAAAAACTTACATATGCATTGCAAGAAAAAAAGGACATTGATGATAATGATTGACGGTCCTTCAACTTTTCAGAATGATTTAACAAATAAGTGAATAAATCAACAACACTATGATCCAATTCATCTCCATAACTCAAAGTCCTAATTACAGATCTAGTGATGTTGAAATTCACATCTGCGAATAATAGCTCACTACGAAAAACAAAAAAACCCCATTAAAAAAAATCAAGAATTTAAAACATAAATCAATATACAAAATATAAAAATTATAAAAATAGAAATATTACCTATCATCGTGAACTTCATCCAATGGGAGAAAAGCCCATTCAAACACTTGCTTTTCTCAAATAATTAAAGACTTCAAGACATTAATATGTCTTACAAAAAATGGCGATCTAAAATGAGAGGCAGGCATCTTCTTCCTCGGGGGCAAGCAATCTCCAACTGAATCCTCACCTGAGCTCTCTGAGCCTAAATCGGGACTCCTTTGTTTATGAGAATCAGGGCTAGACCGACTACCAGATCCAATACCCTCTACACCCCCACTTCCAGCTTGGTTAGGGCTCTCAACTTGGACTGACTGAGAAAGCCTAAATCCAAATCCTAAATCAAAGCCAGGTGGTTTGAAGGTCCTTCGACAAGCAATCCCACTAGTCTTCTCATAAGTCTTTGCGAATTCAACACATGCATCCTAAAATGATGGATCACTAACAAATAATACATCATCTTGACTAGAGGGGGTTGCTTGATGTCCAACATTAGCATCTCTAGGTTGTGTTTGAGATGGACCAGTGGCATCCTTAAATGTTCCCAGCTTTGAGTAGTTAGTCAATATCTCTACCAAAACACCCTGGACTTTGTCCATTAGGGTGCTTGCTGGGAACATCTGTTGTGCCTCGCTCACAACATCAACAACCTCAATAACGGAGTGTGCAAAGTTCTTCAATGATCTTGAAATCTTTTGCACACATGCCTGCATCAAAATTGTTCAAAAAATAAAACAAATCATGAAAAGATACACTGCAGAAACAAAAGGTTCACTGCAAGGCAGGAAAGATACCCTAACGCAGGAAACAAGGTTCACTGAAAGAAACATTTAGTATAAAATAGAACCTTTTTTGCCCTAACATCTACTTCTTCTTCTTGAATATATACAGTTGGAATCTCCGATGCCTTAATTACGTCATTTTCAATTCCCTTACCGAAGCCTTGATAGCTCTCTAACTCAAAATTCATTCTAGTCCACAGATCTTTGCTAGTCCAGTTTGCTAAAATGGGAAATTCTCTGCCAATCTTCCTTTTTTTGTACATGACACAATCAACATAGCACAACTATAGCAAAAAAACAAGTCATTAATGCATATACTTTAATAAAGAGAAGAATAAGAATAAATACTAATTTCGTAAACATATAAGTAAAAACCATTACCATTAGGAATAAAATAGGGCCTCTATATGCACCTTTTGGTTGCCTTTTCTACTTGTCTGTGCAATAAATCAAACTATCAAGCATAAACTCTCACCAATTAAGGTCTTTCACCTCTTTTAGATTCACTAAACTTTTGAGCACAATATGATTAACCTTCCAAGTTTGTTTGCCCTTAATGAGAGTAGAAACAACATAAACAATGAAGTTTCTCTTAAATAAATCACTCTCTTGCCTTTGATTTTTCATCTGTGCAAGAACTTGCTGTGTTTTAGGCAACACACCTCGCCATTGATCTTTCCACTCATCAAGTACCCATGTATACTCTCCCTTGTCACTCTTTTTGGCTTCTTGAACAGGTGTACTTCCCCTAGGAAACCCCATTGTTAAATATATATCTTCTTCTATAATCCTTAACTCGTCATTGCTAGCCAATTTCACTGCTCGCCTACATGTATCAAAGTTTTCAACAAGCAATTTAGCTAGCCTTGATGGGATTTTATCGACTCTCAAAGTCAATAAAAATTCAAACCTAAGCTCAATTATGTCTCTCTTCTGCTCATCTGATATACTGGGTAGAAAGCTGCACAATCCATAAGGAGACATCCTTATCCTAAGCTTTGTAGGATCATATTCCATTATTTGATCAGCTTTTGCTGGCTGCTTGGGTTCACCCTCTATGATTAAAAAAATGGAAAGAAAAGCCTTTTGGTCACACATAAATATTCAAATCAATCTTAATTTATTAAAATACATACCTATGCCTATGTCATTTGCCTCAATATCTTCATTACCACTATTAGAAATTCGCTCCTCCGCTATTTTTTTTTTTTTTCAATTTCAAAATCAGAAATTTATCACTAAAAATATAGGAAGCACACTAATGTATAAAGTTTTGATCCAATAAATCTTTATGCAATACAGTGAATCTTTTCCAAACTGTAGGGAACTTTTCCCCAACTGCAATGAAACTTTCCTCAATTGCAGTGAGCCTTTTGTGCTAATATAGGAAGCACACTAATATATAGAGTGTTGTAAGTAAAAAATATATGGAGCATACCAATATCATCTTCTTCTTAGCGTTTTCTTTTTGATGTCTTACATGCCATATGTTTGATCCGCTTCTTCCTTCTATCACTATTATCAATGAGAACAATTAAAAAGCAATTCAAGTCACATGCCAAGAATCAGCAACGAGTTCACAATGGATCATCTACCCTATGCTTATCTGCCTATTGCTGAACCCCCATAAATCATTTGCCTATTGCAGACAAGACTCACAACTAAAGCACATAAGGTAAGCCAAGCAAGTTGGTGGCAAGCCCGGCTGAACAAATTCTGCTCAAAGGCTTTGCATTGCATATCAAATTGGATGTTATTAGATCTTTTAGCAAAATTAACAGGTGAGCTACTATATCAGGCAAACTGAGTTCATGCATTCATGGTAAATGGCTTTGTTCAACCTGATCTGCAAATTTGATTCAACCAGTTCGTTACAACAATCTGGTTGCAAATTTAAAGAAAAAAATTAAATAAAAGTGAATTGCTTAGCTTAGCCTGGCTCAGCTAAACCAGTTGAATTGACCAAAGAATTAAACCTGGAAGGCCATGCTAGCAAACTAGCTCACTGTTGACCTGATCACTAGTTTGGAATTTTGGGTAGAGAAGGTTTGCGGTGAATGTACAATACATAACATTTAAAAGATATATCTTTGGGATTTTGTAGGTCTTCTTCAGCTGAAAACCCAAGACGAGCTAGCCTCAAACAAGAAAGTATCTATTCCAGTAATAAAGTCCGTTTTGGCCCAGAATTTTTGGCCTAACAAGTTAAGGAGGCATGAAGCATACCCAGTTCAGAAACTGATTAGAGATTTCCAAAGGCGTCAAGCTCTGATTGCCCTACTTTACATCAGAACATCAAATGTGAGGCACAAGGTACCCTGTGCTTATCTGCCTGCTACTAAACCCCCATGAATCATTTGCCTATTGCTGACAAGACTCACAACTAAAGCACAGAAGGGAAGCCAAGCAAGTTGGAGGTAGCAACTTGGATTTGGACATCCAAAAAACAATTGTTTTTCCAATCCTAAATGCAGTGTCTAATGCAGGTCTTTCATATCAAATTTTATTTCCTATCACACAGGCTTTGCATTGCATATTGGTTGTGAGTTACTGCATTTCAACAGCCAAAGATCCATAAATCGAACCCTGGAGCTACCAAAACTAAATATTCAACTAGTAAACACCACAATAAACCCCAAACCAACAAATATGAAGCTAAAATTAGAAACAAAACACACCTGGTTGCAGTAGTATCATCGAAATCTTCTCCTCTAACCATATTGTTCAAAAGATCTAAAATTACAATTAGCAAAATGCGAAAAAATCAGCAAGAATGCATGAATAAGTTGAAGGATGATAAATTAGTGCAAATGCGACCATTACCTTATCCGAAGAACAAAATGAACTAAAAGTGAAACCCTATGAGAGAGAAAATGGCTTCAAAACGATGAGAGAAAGAAAATGGGTTGAAGATTCGAGCAAACGAGGAGAGAGATGAACAAAAACAGGCAAAAGAGAGAGAAAAGCTCGAGCAATCAAAAGCAGGAGTGTTCTGTTGTTCAAAATTTCAAAAAAAAAAAAACAATTTTTTTTTTTGTTATTTAACTCACTAGACAGCAAGCATCCACGCGCGTCTAACAAATCTGTCTACACGCACCAGTGTGTACCTAGCATAGTATATACGCGTGTAACATAATATTTTTGAATTGTTCCTTAGGCCATCTCATGCAAAATAATTGGGAGCATTATAATTTATAAGACAAGTGAAACATAAATGTTTACGTCCAACTATTTACTAGCATAAGAATGTACAAGTGAAACTTTTTTCTTTTTTTATATTCCTAAAAGATGTACTCTTTTTTTGTTTTTTTTGGTTTTTTTGGTGGTCCAATAAAACATCTACTCTTTGCGGAAACTGTATAGAAGATTGTATTCCATATACTGTTCTTGTTTTATTAATTGCCTCAAAAAAATTGTCTAGTTTATTTTCAAGCTTAAAGCGGATGAAATTATCAGACGTTCTTTACAAGAATCTCAATTCTATTTTATTGATTGACAGGACAAAGAAATTTATTCGTCTCTTTTCAATAGTAAGTCAAACCCAACGAATTAAAAATGCTTTCGAAAACTTACCTATTGAATTCATTGGACTTAGGGAATTTAGAAAAGAGCGATGATATGTATCTTGCCGTAAAACACCATTAAATGTCTTGCTTCATCCTAAATTAATATATTTTATAGTTTAAAATTATTAAATTATCAATTATTACACTTAATTATAAATGGCTAAGCTTAAATATGTATCGGCTACGCCGACGAAATATTGAATGATAATCTAATTGAATCAACCCTATCTGCAAGAGTATATAATGCGCGCATTTTAAAAATGTAGTCAATTATGGGTGAAAAGATGATTCTACACAATTTATAAGTTGTAATATATTTTTGCTATTTGAATATACGTTTGTTTTAATTTAAATATATTATAACATGATTTTTAGGTTAAAATAAGACAATTTAAAAGTATCTTGGACATTAATTATTTTACTTTAAAAAAATAATTGGAAAAGCTACCGTTGATTAAAGAATTATCCCTTGCCAACGTGCTGACTGGTTTGCACGTCTAAAATCAGAAGAAAATTTTGTTCAAGTGGGTGACTTGCATTTTGTTTTTGTGAACGTGGGGATGACTATGGTTTGCGCCCAATTTTTAGTGTTTTGACTCACTCTATTCTAACTGGATGATGATTGTTTAAACACAAGACTCTTCTAACCCACCAAGCCAAACGTGCCATCCACAACATTTTTTCATGTACTTTTCCACCACATCCTACAACACAATCTCCTATTGCTCATTTGCTTATTGCTTTTATTCCTATTGCTTTTGCTCATTTGTCTCCTATCTTCCCGTTGCATTGCAACCTAATTAAACTCACATCTCAACTGTTAGCCTCACCACCATGAACGGACCCCATCGACAGTCACTAGCATCGCCTCAGCGAACCCCTCCTTCTTCCCCTCCACCGTTGCGATCCACATCCCTAAGCCCGATGAATAGTGGCTCATGGTCACCTACGCGACCTCCAATATCTCTCCAACAACCCCCTCAGAAAAAAAAGTCATCGAAATCTAATAAGATATTTAGGAGGGTACGTTCTGTTTTAAAGCCATTTCCCATCACCATGCCTACTTGTCGGATTCCCATATCAAGCAAGCTCCATGATGGGCACGTACACGGTGGGACCCGCATAACGGGTACCCTTTTTGGACATAGGAAGGCTAGGGTAAGCTTAGCAATCCAAGAAAACCCTAGGTGCCTCCCTATGTTGTTACTAGAGTTGGCCATTCCTACAGGAAAGTTGTTACAAGATATGGGTTTGGGCCTAGTAAGGATTGCCTTTGAATGTGAGAAGCGCCCATCAGAGAAGATCAAGATTATTGAAGAGCCCATTTGGACCATGTATTGTAATGGGAGGAAAACAGGCTACGGAATCAAAAGGGAGCCAACTGATGATGACATGAGTGTCATGCAACTATTGCATGCTGCGTCAATGGGGGCTGGTGTCCTACCTAGTAGCGATGGAAACGATCAGACACCAGAAGGGGAGCTCACGTACATGCGTGCCTTCTTTGAGCGCGTCATTGGATCTAAAGACTCTGAGACTTATTACATGGTGAACCCAGATCGGAGTAGCGGCCCTGAACTTAGCATTTTCTTTGTTAGGATTTAGTTGAAAATGTGAAAGGTTGATCAGCATGGAAGCCACTTAGGAGAGGCTAGGACTAACTCTAGATTCACAATACTTTTTTTCTTTGTGTTGGACAGTAAATCATTTATGTACGTGGTAGCCAAGTGTAATAAGTAGTCGCTTTGTTCATTTTGCTTGTTCAGAATTTCTTTATCTAAAATTTTCAATTGATTGTTTCCTCTAGTCCACGGGAGGAACATGTTCAATGACTCTGAAATTTCGTTTGCCTCGAAACTTTTGTTTAAAATCTTGAGAATTATGATACGAATGTGTTCGGAATTAGAGCAAACTAATAGCGAAAGCGTTAGGATGAACAATAATATTCAAAAGTAAACAACGATAACAAGAACAATAAAGAACATAGATTTACATGGTAACCTAATGCGGGAAAAACCACGAACGGCGACGAGCACAAACAATCTACTATGAGGGAGTGAGTACAATGCGATCACAATTACAACGAGTGATTCGATCAAGCAACCATATTACAATCTCTCTTATAATCTCTCTCAAAAATACTCTCAACCTCTCTCACAAATCTAAGATAGTAGAAATAGAATACTCTACAAGTATTTCTTACTGGTTTGGGATTCAGTGATAATTATTAGAGCCTAGGCAAGACCCTTTATATAGGGTTTAGAGGTATAAGAATGCAAAAAACTCTAGGAGCAACCCTAGCCATCAAGACGACGAAACCCCAGCCGTCACCGTCCGTAGCCCAAACTTCTTGAAGCCCGTGGTGGATCTGCAGAGCTGATTTTGGGCCATTAAACCCAACAATCTCCACCTTGAACCAAAATTACCAACACCAACTCTCACATACCGTCATAGCACCCCGAAGGGTAGTGCCCCGCAGGGCGGACCCCAAAGGATATTTAAGCGATCCGAACGCCAGTTGGGTTCAAGTGATACTTGAACTTAGCTCTGGGAGACGACTTGTATGAACCTTTCTTCATATAATTTGTCGTAGTAGATGCCTGCAAGATATAGAGGCTTCCCTTCAATAGAATCCGACTGCCCTTCGAAACCTTCAGAACTTCACCTTCAGCTGAATATTTACACCCCTTGGATTCAAGGGTGCCTAAAAAGATGAGGTTACGCTTCAAGTCAGGAACGTGACGAACATTCGATAAAGTCTTGATAACACCATCATGGGTCTTGATTTTAATAGTACCGATTCCAGTTACATTACATTAGGCACTATTGCCCATGTGAACAATAGTTAAGTCAACTGGATCATATGTTGAAAACCAATCCTTATGAAGACATATATGATAGGCACATCTAGAATCAAGAATCCAATCAGAATCGCTTCCCCTTTCAGTAGAAGTAGCAAATAAAACGTCACCATCAGAATCAAATTCAGCAAACGAAGCTCCAGCAGGCTCATGAGAATTATCTTCTTCTTTCTCCCTCTTGTTTTGCAGTTGCCAACAAATAGTAACAATATGACTCAATTTACTACAGTAATTGCAGGTCTTACCAGCGTGAGGATTTCTAGGCTTAGAACGATTCTTACTCCTATTACCGTTTCTCTTTTCAGTTGTTTTACCTCTTACGACTAATCTCTCCATAGAATCAGCATGAATGTCAAGATTAAACTTCTCCTTAGACAACAGGTTTGACTTAACATCCTCAAATGATATAGTATCAGAATTACTATATGGCATGATCTTCTTAAAGTGTTTATATGAAGAGGGTAGAGATACAACTAACAAAATAGCCTTATCCTCATCTTCAATTTTCACATCTAAACTTTCAAGGTTAACTACAATCGAATTGAAATCATTTAGATGTTTTTGAATAGGAGTATCTTCTGCCATTCTGAAAGTGTATAACCTTTCCTTCAATCGGATCTTGTTGGCGAGACTCTTCGTTATGTAGAGTTCCTCCAGCCAAACCCAAAGACCCACTGCAATTGTCTTATTAAGCACCTCTTACAAGACATGTGGTGCCAAGTACAACTATATGACAGAAAGTGCCTTCAGCTCTAGTTCCTCCCATTCGTTGCCCATCAAAGAACCACGCTTCTTCTTTTACTGCTCCGTCCATTGTTCATCTGCATCGTACTGGGCTTCGTATAAGGTCCTAAAAGAACTTTCCACAACCCATGCTGGATGAGAACCGCTCTCATCTGCACCTTCCAGGGATTAAAACTAATCTCTCCATCAAACTTCTGAATATCAACCTTCATGATTGAAAACATCCTAAACCAGGGCTCTGATACCACTTGTTAAGAATTAGAGCAAACTAATAGCGGAAGCGTTAGGATCAACAATGATATTCAAAAGTAAACAACGATAACAAGAATAATAAAGAACACAGATTTACGTGGAAACCCAATGCGAGAAAAATCACGGACGGCGACAAGCATAAACAATCCACTATGAGGGAGTGAGTATAATGCGATCACAATCACAATGAGTGATTCGATCAAACAACCAAATTACAATCTCTCTTATAATCTCTCTCAAAAATACTCTCAACCTCTCTCACAAATCTAAGATAGTGGAAACAGAATACTCTGTAAGCATTTCTTACTAGTTTAAAATTCAGGGATGATTATTAGAGGCTAGGCAAGACCCTTTATATAGGGTTTACAGGTATAATAATGCAAAAAACCCTAGGAGCAACTCTAGCTGTCAAGACGACGAAACCTTAGCCGCCACGGTCCGTAGCCCAAACTCCTTGAAGCCTGTGATGGATCTGCGAAGCTGATTTTGGGCCATTAAATCCAACAGAATGAAGCAGGTGTTTGTATAGTGACGGTTTTGCATTTCCAACTAGCCATTAATCTTAAGTTTATATCATGAGCATAATTAACACTCTCGTAAAATATATATGTTATCAAAAAATTAACATTTTACTCACAGCCTAAGTTTACTAATAATATATATATATATATATATATATATACACACACACACACACATACGCAAACCATATATATATATATATATATTATCATTATGAAAAAGGATATGTATTTAGATCATATCAATTCTCTTAGATATTTATAATAATATCTGACTTCTACGACAAACTAATTAAGCTGGAAAAACAACTACAACGAATTGAACAGTCCATAACGAATCGAACATTTTTAGAACTTCCACAACATTTTTACTATTTTTGATGACGAGTGGGAATGGGTGAGGGGGTTCATGTCTATCTAGTTCGCTTCGCCCTTTACCCCTGAGCCTGGCCGAACTCAATGGGCTAAATGTAAGAACCGTAAAATGATGGGGAAGAAGTCTACATTTGTTTGAAGTCCATTTGTTTTGTCCGGTTAATTTGATAATTAGAACATATTTCATGAATAAACTAGCAAGAGAATCCAGAAACTCATTTGTTTGAAGTCCATTTGTCTTGTCCAGTTAATTTGATAATTAGAACATATTTCATGAATAAACGGGTAAGAGAATCCAGAAGCTCGGTAAAATTTAGGGTCAGAGAGACATTTTGGTGAACCCAAAAGATCTATTCAGTCTAAGTGACTGAGGATCCTTTTATTGCCATTCATACTAACAAACCCATGAACACCTATCCAACTAAGATGCTTAGCTGGGAAATGGATACTAGAGTCAAACAACTGCCAAAATGCATGGTGAGAAAATAATACTATAAAGTAGGTAAACAGAAAAGATAGGTCGCAATGTGGGTGTATATCTCAATACTCCCTCTCAAGTTGAGTTGAACGGAGATCAGCAACACTCAACTTGGACAATAGCTTGTGAAACTGGTCAACAGAAATGGCTTTGGTGAACACATCAGCTGGCAGCTCAGTTGCTGGAACATATACTGGTTTGATAATCCCTACTTTAAGTTCATCCCTCACATAGTGGCAATCAACTTTTATGTGCTTAGTATGTTCGTGAAAAATAGGTTTCGAGCTATGTGTAAGGTTCTCTAGTTATCACAGTACAATGACATAGGTAACAAGTCCTTCTTAGTTATGCCACATCTTGTAGCAAAGCAATTAACCAAGTGATCTCGCAGCATGACATGACCATTGCTTGATACTCAGCTTCAGCTGAAGACCAAGACACAATGTCTTGCTTCTTAGCTCTCTGAGAAACCAAGGATTGTCCAAGCATAATAGTATAGCCAGTCAGAGACTTTCGTCCAATAGGGCAACATGCCCAATTAGAATCACAAAAAGCATTTGACATGGGTAGATGATGCCGCTGAAAGCACGAACCCTTTTACAGGTGCAGATTTGAGATATCTCAAACCATGATGCACAACTTTCAAATGCTCAATGATTGGAGCAGCCATAAACTTATTAAGGAACTAAACACTCTTAAGTAATATCTGGTCTGGAAATGGTGAGATAGATTAACTTGTCAATTAATCTCCTGTACTGATCAGGATTCTCCAAAGGTACACTACAAGTATCCAGCAACTTTAGATTTTGTGCCATGGGAAGTCTCAGAGGTTCGCAATTTGTCATCCCTATCTCTTCTGACAAATCCAATACATATTTCCTCTGACATACAAAGATTTAAGGCAATGACAGCAAGAAGTCATAGGAGCAAATCTTTCTTGATAGTCAATGCCATATTGTTGCCTACACCCAAGAACAACCAATCGAGCTTTGTATCTTTCAATGGTTCCGTCTAAGTTAAACTTGGTTTTGTAGACCCATTTGTACCCAATTTCTTTTTTCAGGGGGCAATTGAGTAATAGTCTAAGTATGATTGACTTCTATGGCTCTTAGCTCCAAGTTCATAGCATGACACCACTTAGGATCAAGAACAAACTCATGAAATGTCACCAGATCAATTGCAGTGTCCAGGGTTGAAACAAATATCCTATTTGAAGTATCCAAGCAATCCATTTTGGCACAATTGCTGATAGGATATAAAATTGAATGAGCTTTAGGTGAAGTGCTAGCCTGAGCAACACAGTCATAAATCTAATTAGGTGGTTTGATGGTACTAGAGGTCTTCCTCAGTGTCTGACTAGGAATAATTTCAGTTTGTCTCAGACTGTTTGCATTTGTTGCTAACAAAGGTGATAATGGGTAGGAGCTTGAGTTGAACTGGAACAACTCCACACAATTGTTATGCTTAGATAGCTTTGACATAGATAAAAGATTAAATTAAAAGTTAGGTACCACAAGAACATCTATTAAGATCAAACTATTTGGCAAATACATGCTCCCAACTGTGTTAATAGATTTTGTCTAACTAGTGGGGCAATTTAACACGAGATCTATCTAATCCATGTTTACCTTGAGTAAGAGTACTTGCCAGAGGTTTCATATGATAAGTTGCACCACTGTCAAGAATCCAGACATTCTTTTGTGAGGCAGTATGAGATTAAGGCATACTTGCAAAGTCGAAATCAATTTCTTAATCTATGTCATAGGTATTGGTGTTGCTGGCTTTGCTGGATGGTGTTTTGCTTGAAAGGTTGCTTAAAGATGGCAACAACTTCGACAATGGCTCAACGTGTTGCTAGGTAAGAGTGCAACCGCCTCCTGAACTAGAATGTCTATTTGGTTCAGTTGCAGGGGTTGAAAACTCAACTTTGAGCTACAATCTTTGTTCCGGGTCTCTAAACTTAGGATTCCTCTGATTTGGTCCTCTACCAGTCCTCTTTTGAGGAAATCTTTTGGACCTTGGGCGCCAACTAGGGTACTCTATGACTTGCCAGCATTTTTCATGGGTATGGCCCTTATTGCCACACACAAAACCGTTATTGTCTTTAACTCGTCTACTCAGCAATGCAAATGCCTCCAAGTTTGTCTGGACAGTTGTTAGAGCCTCACATTGCACTTCCTCTTGTTGCAGTATTGCACAAGCATATTCAACAGTTGGCAAAAGTGTTATAAGGAGTATTTACCTCCCCTTAGGTCTGGAATCCTTATCAAACCCATTTAAGAGCTGAAATAATTTTGTTCCTGTTGCTGCTTTTTAAAGACATTTAAAAAAACAGTAATCTCGTCTGTCACAGTGGATAACACAGGCAAGTCACTCATAGCATCAAGTTCTTCCCAAATGAATCTTATTCAATGTAATTTCTGGTGCCATTATTCCTACTTCTAGTGTAATATTCATTAACAAGACTTGCGTTTTGCTTCAAGGCATACACCTACTTATTCAACGTGTATAGGATAGTTACTGGTAAGTTCATTTACTGCATTCATAATCCATGAAATCACTAGGTAATTGCGAGCCTCCCACTGCTCCAGCTACATCGGATCATCAACAGGTTGCAGGATTGATCCATGAACAGAACCTAGTTTTCGCTTTGTGGATAAAGCAATTTTCATAACACGTGACCAAAATCTATAGTTGCTCGAGCTTGTTAACTTCTCTCCTTGACCCAGAGATGCTAGTCCATCTGAAGGATGGATGAATAAAGGATTTTGAAGATCAGAATAGTTGATTCTGCTTCTCTCAGCTGACATAGCCCCAATTCACGATGATTTTATATCAAAAACTGGATTAGTGGATCGAAGCTATTTGAATCTATAATATGTAAGCGATAGCAATTGTTGATGCAAAGCAATCGATTGAATCTGGAAGGACAAAAAAATCAATGTAGAAGTGATGCAAGCTAGATCAATTGATGATTCTAATCAACCAATCAAAAAATGAAAGAAATCAATGATGAGATTTAAGCACACGTAGTTTTGATACCAGGATAATTGGGTCATCTTCTATGAATTAACTAGTAAGAAAAAGCAAAAGCTCATATCAATTTAGAGTGAGAGAGACATTAGGTGCACCCAAAAAACCTACTCAACCCAGGTGAGTGAGGATCCTTTTATTACCTTTCATACTAACAAACTCAGAACCACATATCTAGCTCAGATGCTTGGCTGACAAATGGATACTGGAGTCAAACAACTATCAAAATGTAGTGTGAGAAAATAATACTATATAGTAGGTAAATGGAAAAGATAGGTACCAATGTGGGTGTATATCCTAACATAATTAATTGACAAAGTAGATAGGAGGCTAGTTGATTTGGCAAGGTCTAGTTTATGAAACCTAAGCTAGGACATTGTAACCATTATCAATACTAGTTTTTAACCCGTGCATTACATAACTTTTGTCACGTTTTATCTACTGATTATTAGTGTTTATTCTGTGTATAGATATTGGAATAGTAAATTAGTAATTTAATTGGTGTCAATAGCGACACCTTGTTCTCATTCGACATATAAAGATATTTAACGATGATATTACGCTATGTTAGGTCATAGTTTGCCACCACTAATCTTTGTTCTTCACAACCGAAAAAATTTTCAAAGTTAAAGACCATCCTTTATTAGCAATCCAGTGAATCCACGTGCAAATTATTTGTGATGGTAGCATGCATTAAAGTACCCTGGAAATTATATAAGGGAAATATATTTGCAAATCACATTACATAATTTATTAAAATTAAATCCCTTCAACCTGAGAAGAAAAAATAAAAACCAAATATACATATTCTTGCATCAATTAGCATCATCTTTTTCTGATGCTCCAATCATATTTTTTAGTGCTCAATTGACCAAGAAATGAGTAAGATTCCTCTTGTTAACCGTACAACATTTGTTGGAATAATTTTTGAAGACCATTCTAACTTACAACTTTGTAGTATATGAGATAGTACAAAAATGGATCCATTATTTATGGATAAGATATTGAGATTAGGCTAAAAATATGAAAAATGGGTTCATTGAAGGTATCCTAATAGTCATAAAAAGTTGATTTAGTTTTAGTATGGCCCAAATTTTTATTGGTATATAGATTATTTCAACTCTTAAAAGAATTACTCTGTAGTTTTGAACCAAAAATCTTTACTCATCTTAATAGCACCATTTAATATTCTTGAACATAACAAACTGATTAATTTGATTATACAAAATTTAAGCGTGATAAGAATACATCTTTGATAGGGCAAAAAAAATTTGGCTACTGTCATGTAATAATTGATGTTTCATTGAACATTTACAATCATCTACATTATTGCTCGATGGATGAAATTGGCGTTTTTTTTTTTTTTTCCCGGATTAGTAAAGCCAGACAGGCTGAAAAATAAAGGTTACAAACCATAAACAATAAATGTTGTAAACCACCAACAAAGGTAAGTGAAAGATAAACCACCAGATTGTGAAACCCCACTGCCCTAGTGCTTGAATTTCTTGAAGAATTACAGCAGCAGGCCCATCAGAATGTAGGATTCCACAAGTCAAATAAAAACAATAAATTGCATCGTCACAAGCTGTGACGTGATGGTTTGAGACTTAGCTATAAGCTCCACATGTGCCTGACATAGCAACAACAATTCCACAAAGTCCTTGTTAGGGGAATAAAATGGGAATATGATGGAAATTCTGGGCCAAGATATCTGTAGTATAGACAATGCTCTCTTTCCATGCTCGAGACCATAATGCTACCCTCCATTTAATCGACTGACACAAGGCAACTGGATTCAGCTCTTGTTTTTCAAACACCACTGCATTCCTCATCATCCAAATGCTCCAAGAAGCCACAAAAAAAGTTGCAATCCAAAGTTTCTTACCGACAAAGTTGAAGACTCTTCTGGATATCCATCTTTCATAGAATTGTCTGACACTGGATGGTCGTCAGATCGGAGATCCAAGGTCTGATGCTAAGTTTTGCTTCCACGAGATAGGGTAAAAGACCAGCAAATGGTCCAAATCTTCTGTGTGAGAGGAGCAAAAACTGCAGGAATTGGCGTTTGCAGGAAGGATTCCTTTTCTGGCCAGGAGCTCCTTTGTGTTGAGCTTTCCAAGGAGCGCTAACCACAACATGAATTCAACTTTAGGGGGGAAAATGTTCATCCAAACAATACATACTAGGCTGTCTATTCCTACCCTTTGACTTAAGGTCTGTTCTTTTCGCGGATAAATTGGATAGCTAAAAGGGTAAAGTAGGTTGAAGTAGGTTGAGGTGAGTTGAGGTAGGTTGAAGTTAGTATTTTTTTTTTTTGAGGGGGGTTGAAATAGGTTGAAGTAGGTTGAAGTGGCTTGATGTAGGTTGAAATGGGTTGAAGTTGATTGATGTAGGTTGAAGTGGGTTGAAATTGATATATTTTTTATGTGGTAGGTTGAAGCAGGTTAAAATAATGAGAATGTAATTAATGTGTGATAAATAATGAAATTATCGAAATTTTGTGGAATTTTTGTTCATTCTTTTTTAATTTTATTTTTTAATTTTTTAATTTTCAATTTTTGTTTTTTATTTTTTAATTGTTATTTGTTAATTTTTATTTGTTATGTTTATTTTTTATGTGTTAATTTTTTCATTTTTTTCTTTTTTATTTTTATTTTTTATTTTTTATTTTCCTATTTCTCTATTTTTAATTTTTAATTGCTAATTGTTATTTTTTATTTTTTATTTTTTATTTTTCTATGTTTTACTTTTTATTTTTTATCTTTTAATTTTTTAATTTATTATTTCTCATTTTTTATTTTTTATTTTTTAATTTTTTTAATTTCTTATTTCTTATTTCTTATTTTTAATTTTTAATTTTTTTATTTTTTAATTTTTAATTTCTTTTTTTTCTTTTATAGTTTTTATGTTTTTATTTTTTATATTTTTTATTTTATTTTCTATTTTTTATTTTTTTATTTTTTATTTTGTATGTTTTATTTTTTATTTTGTATTTATTATTTATTATTTTTTATTTTTTATACTTTTTATTATTTTATTTTCTTATTTTTCATTTTAATTTTTTAATTTTTTATGTTTTTATTTTTGTATTTTTGTATTTTTGTATTTTTTATTTTTTATATGTTTTTTAAATTTTTTTGTTTTCTTATTTTTTATTTTTTATTTTTTATTTTTTATTGTTCATTTTTTATTTTTTTATTTTTCATATTTTTATGTTTTTATTTTTTATTTTCAGCTTTTTATTTTTTTAATTTTTGTTAATTTGTTAATTGGTAATTTTTTATTTTTTATTTCTTATTTCTTATTTCTTATTTTTTATTTTTCATTTTCTTGTTTTTTATTTTTTACTTTTTATTATTTTATTTTTTATTTTTAATTTTAAATTTTTTAGTTGTTATATGTTTTTATTTTTTTAATTTTTAAAATTTCTTATCTTTAATTTTTTATTTTTAATTTTATTTCTTGTTTTTAGTTTTTTAGTTTTTATTTTTAATTCTTTATTTTTACTTTTTTATTTTTTCATTTTTAATTTCTAATTTTTAGTTTAAGAAATAAGAAATAAAAAAATTAAAATCAAAATGCAAAAAATAAAAAATAAAAAATAAGCAATAAGAAATAAGAAAATAAAAACATAAAACATAAAAACATAAAAACATAAAAAAATAAAAAATGAAAAATGAAAAATGAAAAATGAAAAATAAAACATAAAAAAATAAAAAAATAAAAAAGACAAATAAAAATTAAAAATTAATGTAAAAAATATAAAATATAAAAAATAAGAAAATAAGAAATAAAAACATAAAAAACATAAAATTATCAAAAAATGAAAAATAAAAAATAAAAAATAAAGAACAAAAAATAAAAAATAAACAGTAAAAAATAAAAAATAAAAAATAAAACATAAAACATAAAAATAAAAAATGAAAAATGAAAAATAAAAAATAAAAAATAAAAAGTAAGAAATAAGAAATAAGAAATTAAAAAAACAAAAAATAAAAAATAAGAAATGAAATATAAAAACTAAAAAAACATAAAACATAAAAAATAAAACATAAAAAATAAAACATATAAAAGAAATAACAAATAACAAATAAGAAATTAAAAAAATAAAAAATAAAAAATAAAACCAAAAAATGATATAAAAAATAAAAATAAAAATAAAAAATAAAAATAAAAATAAAACATATAAAAAATAAAAAATAAAAAAGAATAAACAAAAATTTCACAAATTTTCGATAACTTCGTAAATTATCACACATGAATTACATTCTCATTATTTTAACTCACTTCAACCCACCACATAAATAATATATCAACTTCAACCTACATCAACCCACTTCAACCTAATTCAACCTATTTCAACCCACCTCAAAAAAAATACCAACTTCAACCTACTTCACCTTTTTACCCACCCAATTTACCCACGAAAACAACAGGCCCTAAATCTCACATGATACTTTACAAATTATTAAAATTATAAAGGGGGTGGGTTGAAGTAGGTTGAAGTGGATTGAGGTAGGTTGAAGTGGGTTGAAGTTGGTATTTTTTTTTCAAGTGGGTTGAAATAGGTTGAAGTAAGTTAAAGTGGGTTGAAGTGAATAAATATGGATTGACCCACGAAAAGAACAAGCCCTTACTAATATAGAAGCCTTGTCTAGTAATGTCTTGACTGTGAAGTCTCTCTTTGAGCACCACAAGGCTTTGTCTATGTCACCTCGTACCGGATGACACTGGATCAATAAGTTATTCAATTGGCCAACTTCAAGGTATTCCTCAGATCTCAACTGCCTTTTCCAGCTTAAAGCCCATCTCCAAGTGCTTCCCTCAAACCATCCCATATTGGAAATACTTTCTTGTTGCTGAGAGGAGACAATATACAAACTAGGATAGGTGTGTTGCAGTGGCTTCTGCATTGCCCATGGATCCTTCCAGAATCTAATTTTTGAGCCCTCCCCCAATTTCACCATCTTTAGTTGACAGCCTTTTAATCTCCTTCCATGGCCCTGGGATGCTGGTTAATGTTTAAGCTGGCAAGATTGCAAAATCTCCGTTATGAATGGAATTAACCACAACCCTCCACATAGCTCCTCTTCGCAGGCATATCTCCACCACCACTTGAACAACAAGGCTGCATTTTTCAGTAGTAGATCACCAACTCCCAGACCTCCTTGGTTTTTAGGTTGTTGTACGACTTCCCATTTAACTAGTGCACAGAACTTTGCGTCACTCTTTCCACTCCACAGGAACCTTCTTTGGATCTTATTTATTCCACTTGCCACTTTTTTTGGCGATCAAAAGAGAGATAAATAGTAAACTGGTAAGCTGTTTAAAACAGCTTTGATAAGCACAAGTCTGCCAGCCCTTGATAAACAACTTCCTTTCCAAGAGCTTAGCCTCAGTTGTATTTTGTCAAGGATACACTGCCATGAACTAAATTTTCTCATGTTTGCTCCCAACGGAACTCCCAGATAAGTTATTGGAAGCTGCACCAAACTGCAACTCAAGGAGTCTGCTACACTCTGTGCCCGAGACTCATTTTTTCCAAGAACTATGAGTCCAGATTTACTATAGTTCACTGCTAACCCTGAAAAGGATTTGAAGCAAAGTAGGATCCTCTTTATATTCTGCAAGTATTGCTCATTTGCTTCACAAAAAATTAAAATATCATCAGCGAATTGTAGATGAGTGACATGGAGTTGTCCTGCACCCACTAGCACTCCTCTAAACATGCCCATTTCTGTGGCTTTTTGTAGCAGTCTATTGAGAACCTCAGCCATCAGTACAAAAAGAAAAGGGGATAGGGGATCCCTCGGTCTGATACCTCTTCCCATTTTAAATGATTTGCACGATGTGCCATTGACTAGGATTGACATGCTTGAACTGGTTAGACAAGCAGATATCCAACCTCTCCATTTATCACCAAAGCCCATTTCTCTCAAAACTGTATCGATACTATCCCAATCAATAGTATCACAGGCTTTTTGGAAATTTAAATTGAGTAAAGTCCCTGACTTTTTTCGCTTTTTTAGCCAGTATGATGTATCCTCAAGGGGAAACCAAGAGGATGGGAAGAGATGGAAGATGAGTGCAAAGAAATCAAGGCAACTTTGAATTCACAAACTCACCTTAGATATGGATAGATAACCGGAACTAACACCCACCTTGGATACAGAAACACCATCAAGGACTGATGTTAGGGCCCTTAACCACCTCTTGGATACAGAAACACCATCAAGAAAGAAGTTAAGACTCTTGCTAGATCACCACTCAACCCGGCCAAAGGAAGAGATAAGCTAGAAGAGAGTTTGAGAGTTCAGAGGAGCAAGGCTCAACTTCATTCAATGTTCAAGCATCATGTGGCCGGCCAAAGGGCCTTGGGGGGGGTTTTAATACAAAGCTTCAAGTACAAACATAGGCCTTAGGTTGCACTACAAGCTAAACTAGGCAAAAATACAAAGATCAAATCAAAGCATAAAAGGATAGATGCATCCTCCACTTGCCACCTCTTCAATGCTAATCTTGAGGATGATGTGTCGGCTTAGGGGCTAATGGAAGCTTCCTTGGCAGTTTAGTACTCTTCATGATGACTCTTGCAAGTGGCTAAGCATGGATTAGAGCAAAAACACCTCACTCTTCTCTCCTTGTACCCGGCTGGCCATGGACTGGATTTTAGGGTGTTTTGTGCCTTGTTTTGGTGGTTAATAGCTCCTCATGTGTGTAATTTGGCTGAGGTTTTTCATGGCCACTTGATAATATTTTCAAAGTACTTTCAAACCATAAAAGTTTCAAACCAAGTAGAGGAGAAATGGGCCACCAAACAGCCTCTTGTTTCAGCCACGTCCAGTTCAGCGCCAGGATGTAGCAGTTGACTTTGCTTGAGGTTTTGAGGTATCAAATGATCTCCAAATGACTTGCAAGAGGTCTTGATGGAAAGAGCACATCTTGAACTTAAACTTAGGCTTCCTGCAACCCCATTTTAGCCTTGGGAAGGTTAGGAAATAATGTGCACAAAACCGGGTTTGTGCATGCCTGAAATTCCAGTTTTGACAAAAAAATTCCCTTGCTCTCCTAGGCTGATTTCTTGCACTTTGGACATGAAACTTGGACTTTTTGGGCTTCCTTGATGGCCTCGGATCATGATAGGAGATGGGCCTCCATCATCCTCCCCTTGTTGAAGAGAATTTGCCCTCAAATTGATAAGATGATCATCCTCCTCATAAGGGCTAAGGTCGGCTACATTGAAAGTGGCCGAAACTCCATACTCACCGGGCAAATTTATCTTGTAAGCATTGTCATTGATGCGCTCTAACACTTTAAAGGGGCCATCGGCTCTCGGCATCAATTTGCTCTTCCTCTTAGAAGGAAACCGTTCCTTCCTCAAATGAACCCATACCAAATCACCAGGGTGGAACACCATCTTCTTTCTATGCTTGTTGGCATGGTCCTTGTAGGATGCATTTGTCTTCTCAATCTTGGCCCTCACGGTTTCATGTAGTTTTTGAATCTCTTCAACTCGTTTGCTAGCCTCCACGTGAGGCTTCTCATTCATTTCTCTTGGAACAAGATCAAGGGGACTCAAAGGATCCAACCCATAAACTACCTTGAATGGAGATAAACCCATGGCCTTGCTAGGTGACTTGTTGAAGGCGAACTCAGCTTGTGGCAAGGCTAAGTCCCAAGCTTTGATGTTGGACTTCACTAGCACTCTTAGGAGAGTTCCCAAAGTCCGGTTGGTGACTTCGGTTTGCCCATCCGTTTGTGGGTGGCATGAAGTGCTATACTTGAACTTGGTTCCCATCTTCTTCCATAGTGTCACCCAAAAATGGCTAAGGAACTTGGTGTCCCTATCCGAAACAATGGATCTAGGAATGCCATGTAGTCTCATCACTTCCTTGAAGTATAATTCGGCAATGTGGGTGGCATCGTTGGTCTTGGTGCAAGGCATGAAATGGGCCATCTTAGAGAAGCGATCAACAACCACGAAAATTGAATCCTTACCCCTTTGTGTCCTTGGAAGGCCAAGAACAAAATCCATGCTTACATCTTCCCAAGGATGATCGGGAGTGGGTAAGGGAGTGTATAGGCCGTGGGGTAGGAGGTGGCTCTTGGCAAGTTGCACATCTCTTCAACACATCTTGTACATCTTTGCTCATACTCGGCCAATAGTAATGTTCCCTTAGCATCATAAGGGTCTTGTTTTCTCCAAAGTGACCGGCTAGAGATCCACCATGGACCTCACGTATGAGTAGCTCTCTTGTGCCACACTTAGGCACACACAATCTTGAACCTTTGAACAAAAACCCATCTTGGACAAGAAAGTCTCCTTTGGGGTGCCGAAGACACTCCTTGTAGAGTTCTCCCAATTCTTCATCATTCTCATAGAGGGACTTCAAGTGCTCAAAGCCAAGAATGCAAGCATCAAGTTGGAATAGAAGTAAGTGCCTCCTCGACAAGGCATCGGCCCCTTGGTTGAGCTTTCCAGACTTGTGCTTGATGGTGAAGTTGAAAGATTAGAGGAACTCCACCCACTTGGCATGCCGTGAGTTAAGTTTATGTTGCCCTTGAATGTATTTCAAGGCTTCATGATCCGAGTGCAGGATAAACTCACTAGATACCAAGTAATGATTCCAATGCTCAAGGCACCTCACTATGGCATAAAACTCCTTATCATAGGTTGAGTATTTTCTCCTTGAGTCGCAAAGCTTCTCACTAAAGAAGGCTAAGGGCCTCCCCTCTTGAGTGAGAACTCCTCCAATGCCAACTCCGGATGCATCACACTCTACCTCAAACACTTTATCAAAGCAAGGCAACGCAAGAACCGATGCTTGGGTGAGCTTGGACTTGATGGTTTCAAAGGCCTCTTGAGCCTTGGGAGTCCACTTGAATGTTGTGCCTTTGATAACTTCGGTCATAGGGGCCATAATTGTGCTAAAGTTCTTAATGAACTGCCTATAGAATGAGGCAAGCCCATGGAAACTTCGCACATCATGGATGCTCTTTGGGATTGGCCAAGACCGAATCGCTTCCACTTTACTCTCATCAACCTTGATGCCTTCACTTGTGACAATGTAACCAAGGAAGGTTACCTCATGAGTGAAAAATATACACTTCTTGAGGTTACCATAGAGCTTTTCCTTCTCTAGAACCTTCATGACTTGAGTGAGATGTTGAAGGTGCTCCTCTTCATTCTTGCTATAGATGAGGATGTCATCAAAATATACCACAACAAACTTGCCAATGACGGGCCGGAACACTTGGTTCATGAGCCGCATGAAGGTACTTGGAGCATTTGACAAACCGAATGGCATGACTAGCCACTCATACAAGCCTCCTTTGGTCTTGAAGGCCGTCTTCCACTCATCTCCTTCTCTAATGCGGATTTGATAGTAACCACTTCTCAAGTCCACTTTAGAGAACACTCTAGAAACAGATAACTCATCAAGCATGTCTTCAAGGCGGGGAATTGGATATCTATACTTGATGGTTATTTTGTTGATTGCCCGACTATCAACACACATGCGCATACTCCCGTCTTTCTTTGGAACAAGGAGGGCCGGAACCGCACAAGGGCTCAAGCTCTCTCTAATCAACCCCTTATCCATAAGCTCATCAACTTGCCTTTGGATTTCCATGGTTTCCTTGGGGTTTGCTCGGTAAGCCGGTTTGTTTGGGAGGATGGAACCGGGTACGAGATCAATGTGGTGTTGGATGGTTCTTTGTGGAGGTAGGCCGGGAGGTATTTCTTCGGGAAAGACATGGCTAAAGTGTTCAAGGAGGGAAAGGGCTAGGGGATGTGACGGTGTGGGGGTTTCGGACTCCTCAAGGGTGGCTAGGATCCACTCCTTAAAAGCCTTGAATTCATGGTGAGAAGCCTTAAGGAGAGGCTCACTCACGGCTAGGAGCATGTCCGAATGGTCATGGCTTGGTTGGGGCTTGTTTTTGTGGAGTTGGGAAGGGCTTAATGGGGCAAGGGTGATCTTCCTCCCATCCTTGTGGAAGGTGTAGGTGTTCAAATAGCCATCATGCATGACTTTCCGATCAAATAACCACGGTCTTCCCAACAAGAGGTGACATGCATCCATGGGGATGATATCACACCACAATTCATCATGGTAATGCTTGCCAATTGAAAGTGAAATCAAGCATCTTGAATTAACTTGCAATCTCTTACCTTGATTTAGCCATTGAATGTTGTAGGGGTGAGGATGAGCCGAAGCTTGAAGACCAAGCTTCTCCACCATAGTCAATGATGCTACATTTGCACAACTCCCACCATCAATGATGAGGGAACACACTTTGCCTCGAATGGTACATCTTGTATGAAAGATGTTCTCTCTTTGTTCCTCAAGTTCTCCTCTTTTGGTACTCAAGGCTCTCCTCAATACAAGTAGCTCTCCTTCATCCGCCTCTTCAATCACTTCCTCTTGTTCCTCCATGTAGTACACACCTTCTCTTTCTTCCTCCTCTACTCCCTCTTCTTCCCTTTTCTCATCCCATTCGGCCAAGGTGATAACCCTCCTATTTGGACACTCCGAAGCAATGTGCCCAAGACCTTGACACTTGAAACATCTTCTTTGGTCATTTGGCTTAGGGTTGGGATGGTTTTGGGATGGAGGACTTTTTTGTGGAGCTTGGTTCTTTTGTGGAGGTGAGGGTGTAGAAACCGTAGGTTTAGGAGGTGGGTAAGAGCTCCCCTTGTTGAAAGGTTGGCTCTTGGGATAGGGTTTGGGAGGTTCTCTTTTGTAGAGCTTGGATTTTCTTTGTTATTCTACTTTGTGGGCTAAGACACACACCTCATCAAAAGTAGTGTATTGTTGCAATTCTACCACATGAGCATATCTAGGATCTAACCCTCCCAAATATCTCACTATGGTCTGTTCTTCGGGCTCCCTCAAATCACACTTGATCAACAATTTCTCAAATTCCCTAGTATATTCCTCAACACTCATGTTACCTTGGGTAAGGTTGTGAAGTTAGGAGTAGTTATCTTGTAGGTAAGATGGGGGTAAGAAACGGGCTTTAAGTTTGGCCTTCATTTTCTCCCATGTTCGAATCTTTCCCTTCCCTTGCCTAGCCCTCTTAGCACAAAGGTTGGCCCACCAAAGAGAAGCATATTTACGAAGTCTAAGAGCAACAAGTTTTACCTTATTTCCCTTCGAAATCTCCTTGTAATCAAAGATCCTCTCAACGGTTTGCAACCATTCTAAGAACTCATCGGGGTCTAGCTTCCCTTCAAACTCTGGAATTTCCACTCGGATGTCTCCATGGTGTGAGGTTGTTTTCCTTCCTCTTCTCATTCTTCCATAAGCCTCTTCTTCACTTGATGAGCTCAAGTGTGGGGCTTCTCTTGCTTCTGGCTCGGAGTCAGAGGAGTTAGAAGATCGGGAACTCCTAATCTCCTTGCGCTTTTGCTTCAAAGAATCTCCGAGTTGTCGCCTCAAATACTCATTTTGACCTTTGATCTCTTCATTTTGCAGCTTTAAGGCCTCATAATTCCTCATGAGGGCCTCAAACTTCTCTTCCATGGTCATACTAGTAGTACTCACGTTGAAACAAGGTGGTACTTCCCGGGCTGAATGTGGCACGAGCGTGCTCTTAGACACGGGGTGACCGTGCTCAGGGTCTGGACGTGAGTGAAGTTGGGATGTGGCTGGGAAAGGGGTGGCACGGTCGTGCGACATAGCACGGGGTGACCGTGCTGAGGTTCTGGATGTGGGAGAAGATGAAATGTGGCTGGGAAAGGAGAGTGGCACGGTCGTGCTCCTTGGCACGGGGGGACCGTGCCGATCTTCTAGGCAGTGGAAACCGCGGAGCACGGTTTTGGTGTTTTGTGGGGGAAATGTGTTTGGGTGTTTGGAAGGGTGTTGGGCAGCAAGCTTAGGCCTAGGGAAACCTTAGCTCTGATACCAAGTATGATGTATCCTCAAGGGGAAACCAAGAGGATGGGAAGAGATGGAAGATGAGTGCAAAGAAATCAAGGCAACTTTGAACTCACAAACTCACCTTAGATATAGGTAGATAACCAGAACTAACACCCACCTTGGATACAGAAACACCACCAAGGACTGATGTTAGGGCCCTTAACCACCTCTTGGATACAGAAACACCACCAAGAAAGAAGTTAAGACTCTTGCTAGATCACCACTCAACCCGGCCAAAGGAAGAGATAAGCTAGAAGAGAGTTTGAGAGTTCAAAGAAGCAAGGCTCAACTTCATTCAATGTTCAAGCATCATGTGGCCGGCCAAAGGGCCTTGGGGGGTTTTAATACAAAGCTTCAAGTACAACATAGGCCTTAGGTTGCACTATAAGCTAAACTAGGCAAAAATACAAAGATCAAATCAAAGCATAAAAGGAGAGATGCATCCTCCACTTGCCACCTCTTCAATGCTTCCTTGGCAGTTTAGTACTCTTCATGATGACTCTTGCAAGTGGCTAAGCATGGATTAGAGCAAAAACACCTCACTCTTCTCTCCTTGTACCCGGCTGGCCATGGGCTGGATTTTAGGGTGTTTTGTGCCTTGTTTTGGTGGTTAATAGCTCCTCATGTGTGTAATTTGGCTGAGGTTTTTCATGGCCACTTGATAATATTTTTAAAGTACTTTCAAACCATAAAAGTTTCAAACCAAGTAGAGGAGAAATGGGCCACCAAACAGCGTCTTGTTTCAGCCACGTCCAGTTCAGCGCCAGGATGTAGCAGTTGACTTTGCTTGAGGTTTTGAGGTATCAAATAATCTCCAAATGACTTGCAAGAGGTCTTGATGGAAAGAGCACATCTTGAACTTAAACTTAGGCTTCCTGCAACCCCATTTTAGCCTTGGGAAGGTTAGGAAATAACGTGCACAAAACCGGGTTTGTGCACGCCTGAAATTCCAGTTTTGACAAAAAAAATTCCCTTGCTCTCCTAGGCTGATTTCTTGCACTTTGGACATGAAACTTGGACTTTTTGGGCTTCCTTGATGGCCTCGGATCATGATAGGAGATGGGCCTCCATCAAGTTAAACTACCTCATTAGCAATCATTGCACCATCCAAGATTTGTCTCCCACCTACAAAGGCAATCTGTGTTTCCCCGACTAGAGAGGGAAGTACTTCCCTAGGTCTCCTGCTAAGCACCTTCGATATTACCTTATACACACTGCCTACCATGCTGATAGGTCGGGAATCCTTGATCTCTGCTGCTTCTTTTTTCTTTGGTATCAGAGTCACCCAGTTGATATTGATGCTAGGAGGAAAGCAGCCTGTTTCGAAGAAGTGCAGGATAAAGTTACTGAATTCTTCACTGATAACTGGCCATACATGCTTGATGCATGTTAGATTGAAGCCGTCATATCCTGGAGCTTTTGAGGGGTCGCAACTCCCATGAGGCTTGTGATGTTGACATCAAGACAGGGTAGTGATCTGATAGACATCTTTCTTTACAGAAGGCTCGAATATGTTGAAAAGTCTCAAAGAATTCTTTCTCCACAAGGATTCTATCAATCCTACTCACAGCATTTTTCCTCATCCACGTATACTCCTCATTTATGGCCAAATCTATAAGTTGCAAGTCCTGGATGAGCTCCCCCAACTCTCTCATACTAGGGGTAGTATCTATTGATCCTCTTATTTCATCCGGAGCTAGTACCTCATTGAAATCTCCCATGAGAAGAATTGGGACAGAAAGGTTTGCCTTGAGAGCTCATAGTTGGTTCCATAAGAGTAATTTGCCATGTTGATCATTTGGAGCATAGATCACACAAATGGCACAACTAAAGTGATCTTGTTGAAATTCCCCAATAATGCAAATGTACCTTTGCATTGTAAAACAATTACTTACGTGGAATGATTCCTTTTGCCAGGACATAATCAAACCTCCTGAGCCATTAACGGATGGAACATGAAGCCATTCAACATTGTGATGTCCCCAGCTGCTCCTAATTTCCCATTGTGTAAGGTCTTCATGCTTTGTTTCAACCAGTCGCATAACATCAACATTTTCTCCCTTGATCAACTGTTTGATGGTCCGTTTCTTATTATCTGATCCAATCCCTCTTATGTTCCACACAGCCACCTTCATGCTGAATAGATGCTACTGTTTCTGGTGTACGGTAAGGTTCCCGTCTGGCTTTGATGTTGGTTTTGATCCTGGGATTTTTTGGTTTTTTTAGGGTCTTTGTAATTCTTGCTGCTGCTACCTTCTTATTCTGTGTCACTTCTAACCCCAAGAGTTTCCCTATCTGCAAAGATTCTTTAGCAATCTGCTGTACAGAATCTGAGGTTTGACTTAGTGAGTGGAGTGGTGTTCTGAGCACTTTTGGTCTGCTATTCTTAGGTTGGCCTTTTGGGATCGTTCAGCACATGATGAGATGATTTTGCAGGAATATCAAAGCCGGGGGGGGGGGGGTTGTGATGGTTTAGCTTCATATTGACTTATTTGAATTTCCCCATCCTCCAGGATATTTTGGGAGTAAGGTGAAAAATCATTAAGCTGATCATTGGCAGCTGTCCCAAAGCCTGGAGGTGGCTGCTCATCAATGTGTGACCATTTGCATTTTGCTTCAGCTCCCAAGGTTGATAAATGTTGTGACACTATAATGACTTCATCGGAATAGCCATTTTGGCTAAAGCAAGCTGTTTTTGTCTTAGTACTTGAATCAACACTATCTTCAAAAATGTCTTTTGGGCTCCCTGTCCCTTGTGCTTCTTTTGGATTAATTTGACTAGGTTGTGTCTCTTGGACTACTTCCATATCTTGCTCAGCGGACAGCCCGTCATTCCTTTGCGAGTCATTGAAGGCCATGTCATCTGTAGATGCCACATCATTAACATCTTCAAATCCCAAAACTCCGTCATTTGAATCCATGTCTTCCATGGTAGGGACTGATGATGGCTGAATAAATTGAACAGCATGACCTATCTCTTTGACTTTGATCCTATAACCTAAATCTTGAAGGGAAAGGATAAAGTCTGCTTCCATGGTGTGGAATTAATCTGTGTCAATAAGGATTTTCATTGACTCAAATAAGTCAGTTCTTGCAATGGACTTGCCCTAGCTGATTAGTCTGCCCCATGTATCTGCAATGCCCTTGAAATTCTCCCAAGTCCATCCATGTGGGGGAACTCCAAAAATTTCCAACCAAACTCTCCTAGTCTCATAGCAGTCATATTTATCCCATTTCTTGATATTTATGAACCACAAATCTAGTTCGGCATGGTTGGCTAAAGCTTTCTCCATTTGGATTGTTGATGGAAATGTTAAGATGAATTTGAAGCTACTAAGCGAGCAGATCTTGGTGCATTCTCCATACGCACTTATCACTGCAGAGGCCAAGGCTCCTAAGTCTCGAGGTTCCTCAGACGTGCACACTAGGCTTCTGCTCACCATTCCACAAAGTCAGTATTGACTTTTCCTTGAAGGACATGGGATTCCCGAGTGTCTTCCTGACTGAATCTCACCTTCTTAGCCTTTTTGTTGTTCTCTTGCATCTGTATCTTCTTTGTCCAAATCCCTCTTGGTGGTTGATTCATACTCTGATGAACATGTTTTCCCCTGCCTCTTGGTGGTTGATTCATACTCTGATGGTCATGGTTTGCCTTGCCTCTTGCTGTTCGTTTTTCATATTTGGCCATGCATACATTGATCCTTCGGCCCCTGATAGTGGCCTCATTAAACATGACTATACCTTTGCAGCTTCCTCTTGCTTCCCGAATCGGACAAAACCAAAACTTGTTCTTGTTCTAGTGGCTCTCCTAAACGGAATGTAAACATCGCGGACTTCCTCAGCCTTCTGAAAAATACCTTTCAAACCAAATTTATCCAATTCTGGAGGGATGTTGCTTATGAATACAGAGATTTCCTTTCTGCCTTCTTGCCTACCTTCTCTCGTCACCTTCCTCTCCACCAATTTCTCTTATTAGTTGTCCTGATTGTAATCACAAATAGTCTGGGCAATTCATCGAACAGTTGGTGTGCACAAAGCTCGAATTCCACTCTTTTACACTAATGATGCTGTTCGTTGTGGAGATCCATTCATGGTAGAGCTCCCGGAGCTCACAGATAGTCTGCACAATTCATCGAACAGTTGATGTGCACAAATTCGACGAGCCTGAATTTCACTCTTTTACACTAAATGATGCTGTTCGTTGTAGAGATCCACTCAGGGTAGAGCTCCCGGAGCTCCGGCCTCCAGGGAGGACAAAGGTCCCTCCGGTGACTCGCTTGCCCAAGCTGAACTCGTTCAACACTGGCGAGACAGAGAGAGAGAGAGAGAGAGGGGGGGGGAAGCAGTTTGGCACAACTGAAACTGGCGTTTGTTAAGGCTTATAGCCTCCTTTTTATTTTATGTTTAAAATATGAAATTATTAGTTTGTTTTTAGAAGTCAGCATGTGTCGTATCTTTCATCATATCACACACATTGTAAGACCTTAGAAATTAAAAAACAGAATGTATAAAATTTTGTAATAATTAGTTTTAAAGAAATCAGTACAAAGGATGGTACGGAAAATGTCAAAAATGATGTTAATTACAATTTTAGATCAAAATTTTAATCACATTTGTTAAATTTGTTTAACCTCTTTCATTGTCTTCATTGTCGTAGCTTTTTTTTGTTGGTGTGAATTATCGTAGCATTTAGTTACAAAATGTTTGTTGCATATGTATTAAGGTATTTAACTAATGCTTGATTCGCATTCCTGTCCCTATGGTTTCGAGTGTGCCTTCAATTCTGATCACAAACATGTTACTGTGGAAGGGGGCAACCTCTCGTTGATTCATCTTCTTAAGTCTCGTTCTACTCAGGACAACTCCTCAGGGCTTTTTATTACTAGTACTCAGCACTTTGTATCAAATTTTGATTTCTTTTTCATGTTCCTTTGTTAATAGAGAGGAAAATAAGGTAGCCCATGATTTGACCCATAGGCAACTGTTGTGCCTAGGGGGTAAGTTGTGGGAGTCGAATTTTCCAGGCGATATCCTTTCTTAGGCACCTGAGGATATGCGTGACTATATTTTTGCAAACTTAATATAATGCCCTTACCCTTTCTTTGATCCCAAAAAAAACAAAAACTAATGCTTGATTGATGTTTTAAATACTCAAAGTATGTAATAAAAAATGATGTTAATTACAAGTTTAAATTCACATTTTTAATTATATTTTAAAAATTTGCTTAATCCATTTCATTGCCTTTATATTGTATCATATAATACAAACATTTGTTGCATATGTATTCTTGTATTTAATTAATGGTTGACTAATGTTTCAAATACTCATAGTCAATGTGGACGTTGATGTTCGTAACTAATGGATTTTATTGTTTATCTATTATCTTTTGTAACCTTCATAATCGTCCATATAATTACTTGATTGATGAAATTGGTGAGTATCATATCTTGTGGCTTTTCTAACTAACGCATAAGTTAATAGTAATTTACAAATTATATGATTTATGTTATTGTACTTTATTGCGGGAATGTGGACAATTAAATTATTAGTTTCCCTAATAAATTTGCATTCAGCTTTCCTAAAAGAATTACTTATGTAGTTGTAATGTTAAAGAAAAACTATAATATCTCAACTATAACTAACTATGACGTTAAAAAAATAGCTCAAGAGATATATATAATTTTGTAGGCAAGATTGTGTGCGTTTTTTGTAAACAATGTCAGAGACTTATGTACGGTATACATAATATTGTTCCTGCTTTAGAACTTTCTTGTACCTCGATGAAGATAGCGTAGGGTAAGAATTCGGGCCTACGGGATGGCTCCTACGGCTCGTTGGCAAGCCCCCTTCTTCGGTTGAACCTGCAAAAAAGGCACCCCTGAGCTGTGGTCCGAGAAACGCCTCTCCGACAGTCAAGTCAAATGAGAGTCCAAAAGATATAAATGCAATAAGAAAAGGTACAGTTAATCGTTGTCAATGTCAAATATGTCAGGACGAAACCCTTTCCCAAGGTAGGTAGGTAAGCATTTATACCTCCTACATCAAAGGGCAGGATGGTAATTTCACCTGGGAGGCCCCCAAAATGGGTTGTCGTATGCTTGCCCCGCTTGGGCCTTTAGTGTGAGCCCTAAGGATCCGATTTTGGGCCCCTTGTGCTTGGCTGGGCCTATCCCATGGTTGGATGTCCTTGGGTCTCCTGAGAAAATCATAATTTCCAGATCACTTAGCCCCCCATATTATCTGTACGCGGGCCTACCTTCAGAGTCAGGTGAAATGTGGAGTAACTTCAACGTATCTCAGGTCGGTGGGCTTAGGAAAATGGTCCGTCCTTGGCCGGTTATCCTTTCTTGTTCTAACACTTAGAGGCTAGTTAACATCATTCTGGAGTTTCTGATGCTGGCTGGCGTTATGAGGTTTCGTCCACTTTGGGTATAAATGAGTGCTCCTCCACAGGTCGGTTCTACAGCACGCGTTTGTGTGTGTCCTCTACATTGAATATCCTCCCCGGCCAATATGGGATTCCCCCATTCACTGACAACGGACGAGATGGCGCTCTACGTTCTGGGCAATTTTGAGTGATATCGTGGGGAGGTGGTGTCCCCCCCTGGGCCTTTGTCGTACAATTATAGAGAGTTATGCTCGGACTTCGATCTTATTGTGGCCAAAGAGTATGCTTAAGACTACGAGGTCCCCGAGCTGCCCCAAGTGGTATTCATGGCGATGCTGCTTAATGACGTCGTGAAGCTCGGTGTGCTAAGCGGATGGATAATTTCGGTAATGGAGTCGGCCCTTAAAGAGTTGTGATGGAATGCTTTTCAGGCGTGGACTGGGCGTAATAGGGGTAGGATCATGGAGGCCTGTCGACAGGAGGCGTCCAGTGACTCGGATGAGGAGGAGAGCTCAGGATCTGACGGCCAAACCCCCTTTCCTAGTGATGATAGCGAGGAGTGAGGCTCAGCTGGCAGTGACTGTTGAAGCGTGCATTCTGTATTTCCCTTTGTCATCTTTCTTTTCTTTCTCTCTCCCTTTTTTTTTAAAAAACTCTGTAAGCGTTTGCAATAAATGACGGCTTGCCCTACGGGAGCGTTTTCTTAATCTTTGCATTCCTGTGTAATATTATTATTCAAGCGGCCTTATCACTGCGGCCCGCTTAGGCGATGCAGCGAAGCTCGGCCTTCAGGCCTAAGTTCTAAGGAGGTGACATCATGGTCCCTTTATAGGCCGGGTGTCTGCCGTGGTGACATAAGGACCGGGCACCCTGCCACTTAACGCCACGTGGCGAGAACTGAGTGGTGCCTTGACGTTGGGTAGTTTTAAGAATGTGTGATCCCCCTTTAGCCCCTTCTGCCTTTCTCTATGAAAAGGGAAGCAAGCATCCCTATGAAGGGTCATTTTAAAGCACTCTTGAGTTCTGAGAGGGAGAGGACTAAAAGTTTTCAGAGAGAGAGAGAGAGAGAGAGAAACTCAGTTTGCGGCTCCAACCAGAGTCCTGGTTTGTGATCATAAACGTGGCCTTTCCCTATTTTAAGGAGACTGAAGAGGTGGCTGACTACGTACTGGAAACCTTTCAATAGCATTGGAGGAATGCTTCATGCCCTCCACGTCCACTCCCAGAAGACTATCGGGAGCTATGCCCGCATTTTGTTCTATTCAAGGCGGAGGAGGCCGTGCGTGACTTCGAACTATCCGAAATGATTTGGGCCACCTTCTATGCCATGCTGCTTAACGACGCCGTCGGATTGGACATTGTGAGTGGTTTTACAACTACTGACTTGAAGGCATCCCTTAAAGTTCTGCGATAAACGTCTTTTGAGTCTTGGATATACGTCAATATGCACGGCCTTCTGGAGGCACAGCTTCACCAACGGTCCCCCTGGGGGTGCTCGGGGGCCTGTGAATAGCCACGAGGAGAGCTCGGGCTCCAATGATCCCTCACCCCCTTCTAGTGATGAAGAGTAGGGCTATATTTTTCACATTATTTCCTTGTGTTGTGCTTCTCTACATTCCTCCTTACGAAGTGCGTCTGTAATTGTGAGTCTTGATAATAAAATGTCACTCCCTTTTCCTAGGGACTGATTTCTTCGCAGAACCTACTATGTTCTTACTTTGAATGATCTCTTCTGGGTCTTCATGTCTTCCCTCGAACCTGCCCAATGGTCGGGTCTCAGGGAGCCCGTACGATGGACCCAACTGTCTTATTTTATTTTATTTTTTAGCTCCAAGTCGCAGGGGCCACGTGTCAAAAGCGGATTTGCTGGTTGTTGCCTTGGGAAGTGCGCTATCCTTCGGGCTACTTTCCCCTCACCATAAAGGGGAGTGGGGAGGCTCCTTCAATAGGTGACATCCGATAAATTTCATTAACCTTTGTTAGAGAGAGATAGAGAATGAGAGAAGGAAAATGATCCTTTTCCCAAACTTCACCAGCACCGAGCAGGCGGCCGAATACATTCGGGACACTTCTCGCTGGCATCTGAGAGAGTCTTCCGCTCGCCGTCCGAACCCACTCCCTGAGGACTATCGCAGCCTCTACCCGGGCTTTAACCTCGGCATGGCTACACAGTACGCCCACGACTCCAACATTCTGGAGATGGTGCAGGCGATCTTCTATGTTATGGTCCTGAATGATACTACAGAATTGGGGCTTTCATGCTGGATCGACATGAACTGCAAGATGTCAGTTCTGCAACGTCTGAACTAGGCTATGATTGAGACATGGCTGTGGGGAGTCGAGCTAAGGCTTCGGAGTGCTCTGCAGACCCCGCGGCATCAAGCGGCCCTGTGGAAGATTCGGGTTTTAGCAACGCCCCTCCCGCATCAAGTTATGAAGAGTAGGTATAGAAGTTTCATTGTATCTTGCCTCCTTTGTTGCCATCTTTATCATTTGTAAAAGTTAACTAGTAGCTACGCCTTTTGAATAATAAAACAGTTGTCCTGTGTTATCCGAACTTGATCTTTACTTGATACCCTTTCATTCGTCTCTACTCGATACTTTCATATGGATTGCTCTTTCGGGGGGTTGGCCGAGTAGTGTTCAGCTTACCATCGTCATCGTGTATCACTCAGCCTTTAGATCGAGCTGCCGGATCCTTAGCCCCCATTGGGGCTGAGAATGTAGCGATTGGTCCCAAGATCGTGCTCACGGACCCTTAGCCCCCATTGAGGCTAAGAGTATAGCGACCGGCCTTAAAGCCGTGCTCATGGATCCTTAGCCCCTATTGGGGCTAAGAGTGTAACGGTCGGCTCTAAGGTCGAGCTCATGAGTTATTAACTCCCACTGGGGGCTAAGAGCGTAGCGATCGACCCTAAGGCCGTGCTTAAGGACCCTTAGCCCCTAATGGGGCTAAGAGTATGGCAACCGGCCCTAAGGTCGTGTTTATGGATCCTTAGCCCCCTATGGGGTTAAGAGTATAGCAACCAACCCTAAGGTCGTGCTCATAGACCCTTAGCCCCTATTAGGGCTAAGAGTGTAGTGAACGGCCCTAAAGTCGTGCCTAAAGACCCTTGATCATAGCGGCCGGCCATCAGGTCGTACTCCTGCTTCCTTGGCCTCCACTGGAGCTAAAAGTATAGCGGTCGGCCCTGAGGCCGTGCTCATGAACCCTTAGGCCTCACAGTTGTATGGTCTTTGCAGTAGGTGATGAGACTGAGCCTAGGAGCCCTTAGTCCCCAAGCGACGGCGGGATGTTTCGATGCCACGTGGCGGGAGTTGATTGGGGTCCTGTCATTTCGGACGCCTTGGGAGGATCGCCCCCTCTTTCTTTCTCACCCCCTTTATAAGAGAAGTGGGACTCCAGCATGTGGAATCATTTTTCATTTGCATTGAAGAGGGCGTTTCAAGAGAGAAGGAAATTCTAGAGAGAGAAGCTCTGCCTACCCCTTAATCCCATCTTCAATGACACTGTAGCATCTTCAATCTCTTTCTTTGATCCTTCAAAGGATTGTTCTATGTGTTCATTACAGCCTTCAACCTCTTCCTTTAACTTCTTCGTTTTCTGCAAGTACGCCCTTGTACCTCTTCTGCGGATTATTTGTTGTGTTTATATTTGTGCAATCATGCCTTCATCCTGTTCATCGAATGGGGACATCCCTAAGGGGCGGTCGGTCCCTAACAGGTGAGCCGGCACCCTCCGTTTCATAGCCTCCCGACCTTTGTTGATGGCCGGGTGGTGACTTACATTCCCCTAAAAAATCAGTTTAGTGAGCCCAAAAAGATTCCCTACGCAGTGCCGATTTTTGAGCCCAGCACTCCCTCGTGTTCTAATTACGAGTATTCTTCCACCTCCAGTATCCTTACTATTGAGGACGAGGTTTCATACTCATAGGAAATCACTATAGCTGACTTTATGAATGATGTCCAGGCACGAAAAATGGCCAAGACAAAGTCCACCGCTCGCGTTGGAACCCCGGACTAACTTTTGGCTGAAGGGACCCTTAATGGTGATCTCCACTTTGCTTCAAGTCCTCAAAGGCCGGGGGCCGAGGTCCTACCTACTAGTTCTAGTTCTTCTTTGGTTGGGACGTCTACTAGCTCTTCTTCGGATGGGGCATCCGCTAGCTCTTCTTCAGAGGGGTTGTCCACTGGCTCTTCTTCGGACGAGGCGTCAACCAGCTCTTCGAAACAGGCAGCACTTGATGGCCCGGGAAGGGTCGTGCTCAAGAAGAGGGGTCGTATCTCGACAGAGCCGGTCCTCGAAGTCGTGGCCAAAGGGTTGGTATTCCCCGAGGCTCCCTCTCGCTCGGACCCCCTAGATGGGCCGGGCACACACTTTCCAAATCCGAAGGCTGTTTACTCTCTAAAAAGAACGGCCTCGAGTAGAAGTATCTCCTGCCTGCGGGATATAGTTTCGTTTTCCCCAAGGCGAATACAACCGTTAATGAGCCGCCCTTGAAATGTGTCGCGATCTATTGGGCGGCCCTTATCCTGGTTAGAACGAAGAGAAGCCAATCAGGAATCCCTTTGGGGAGCCGTCTGATGAAGAGCAGAGGACGGCTTGCTACTTTATTTATTATATACAGGAGGACGACAGCCCGAGGCCTATTTCTAAGTTTATGGTCGAGGTGATAGGATCGATACAGGGGCCTGAGAATAGGAAGAGCAAATCCAGTAACAGAGAGCCTTGGAATTGGCTCCCTAGGTTAAAGTTCTTCGAGAATGATTTCTTCTTCACCGCCGCAAGCCTCCTAATTCTTAAGAATTTTTCTAAGGGTACTCAACGTCCCTACCTTGGTCAGCCTTTTCATTTAGTTCTGACCTGACTCTTTTTAATTTTGTGCAGCGCAAGCGAGGGCGAAGCTGACGCCCTTCGAGAGCCCGAGCAGATAGTAGCCGAGGCCGAGCGTCGTCAGGAGGGAGAGAGGGCTCGCCTTGTGAATGGGCGGCTAAGAAGGTGCACGCTTCAGCCTTCGGATTTCTCTAATGTCGTACTGCTTATACTTAGGGACTAACTTTTTCCCCCCATCGCAGGCAACCCCTCTGGTACCACGTAAGAAGAAGCCCGTAATAAGTCTACCCATTGCGGGTAGCCATAAGCGTCTGCGGATCGAAGGTCGTTGAGACAACACCGCCTCTACTCCAGCCTCTATTAAAGGGAAAGAGGCCAAAGAGTCATCTCTTCCGATGCGTTCCGTAGACCAGTCGGTCGGTGGCCAGGCCCCGGGTCTGCTGGGAGTCCCCGGTACCCCTAAGACCATGCAGGCCGCTTCACCGTCCGTGGGGGAAACTCCCATAGGTACCCGAGCGCGCTCTACAAACTTCTTGGCAGCTGATTCAGCTGCCAAGTTGGAACTGGTTCGAGACCTAGCCAAGACATGGGACTTGGCGGCCTCGGGGACTTCAAAGCCCTTAAGGTCACTGAGGAGGAGGTGGTTGTTGCTGAGGCAGGTGGAATGTACTCTCCGTTCTTCCCTATTTTTCCATTTTCACTTTCATGATTTATCCCTTATTGATCTTGTGTGAATTGGCATGCTCTTGCTTGGGTGATGAAGGCTATGTCTGAGTGCCGTAAGTCAGAGGAGGCTATAGCCAGATACAAGCGCCGCTAGAAAAATCTAAGGGAAGAGAAAGACACTTGGGAGGCCGAGAAGAAGGACCTACAGAGCAGGTTAAACGAGGCGCTGTCCAAGGCCGAGGTTGCACTTGCGAAGGCTGAGGTCGAGGCCGTAGCGGGGGTTGAGAGGGCGACCAAGGCCGAGGAGTTAGGCCACCAGCGAGGCCGCGAGGAGAGCATAGAGTTCCTTTGCAAGGTCTTAATAACATTGGCCCCTGATTTCCAAAAAGACAACTATTTCGAGGCCTACATCCCCTATATGGAGGAACGACAACGGGCCGAGGTTGAAGGTGGGAACCCTCTGGCGATGAGGGCCCTCTGGCGAGGGGAATAAAAATGAGGGAACCACACCTCTAGATGGTGAGGCGGAACCCTGGACGATGGGGGCCCTGGCGATGGGGGAGAGCCCGATGTGTAACCTTTTTTACTTTTCCCCTCCTACCTTTTTCGCCTGTTAGTTTTTCATTAGTGTTTGTACTCTTCCGTTCTATCAATGAAAGACGTTTATCTTTTTTGGCAATAGCATTTCTTTTCGTTTTCGCCTATTTATTGTACTTATTGTTTCGCTTTGCTTGTGTTTTACTCTGCCCATAATTTATGGGATAGTAGTAGGCCCCAAGTGAAAGAACAAGTAGTGTGACACTGATCTTTGCTGGCCCTCAAGATTGTTCTTTAAGGATCGTTTGCCCCTAGTGGAGTTAAGAGAGTAACGACCGACTATAAAGCCGTACTTGGGGACCCTTAGCCCCCATTGGGACTAAGAGTACAGCGACCAGCCGTGGGGTCGTGCTTAGGGACCCCTAGCCACCCGTGGGGCTAAGAGTATAGTAACCGGCCATAAGGCCGTGCTTAAGGACCCTTAACCCCATTACGGCTAAGATTATAGCTACCGGCTGTGAGGCCGTGCTTAAGGACCCTTAGCCCCCATTGGGGCTGAGAGTGTAAATCCGATAGTGTTGCTGATGGAAAGGCCGTCTTAGGCGTTATATGTATTTCTTTCAAAGCAGGAGTACATAATGACTGGGAATTTACAAGGGGAAACTATGAGTAGTACTTCCGCAGATTATTATTGTGCCAAGTTCGCGGTATGGGTGTGACATCAATGGTTTGAATGAGGTACGTGTCGGGCCGTACCTGAGCGACGACCTTGTATAGGCCTTCCCAGTTGGCTGTGAGCTTGCCATGCTCGTTTGCACACGCCACTGCTTCTGTTCGGCGAAGAATAAAGTCACCTACTTAAATTGGCTGCAGTTTTACTGTTCTATCATGGAGATACGTGATGCCGAGCTTATAAAGTGCTTCTCTGAGGAGGGCGTCGCCTCGGACGGAGGAAAGGAGATCTAAGGCTTCTCAGAGTGCCGCATTGTTTAACTCTTTCTGAAATGTTGTAAGGCGATGAGTGTGTGAGGCAACTTCAACTGATAGGATGGCTTCAGACCTGTATGCTAGCATGAATGGTGTTTCTCCTGTTGCAGTTTTTGTTGTTGTGCATAGAGCCCATAGTACACCATCTGCCTACTTACCCTTGGCCTTATCGAGTTTCTTTTGTAGGCCATGCAAGTTTGACTTGTTTGCCGCTTCTACCTGTCCGTTGGCCTGGGGGTGGGTGTCAGCGGTGAACTGGGCTTGGCACCCCGAGGTTCTGAGGTAGTATGTGATCTTAGTGGTGTCGAATTGTCACCTGTTATCGAAGATCATTGTACGAGGGACACCGAAGCGGGTGATGATATTCTTCCAGGTGAATTTTTGTACTTCAGCAGCGATAATGCAAGCACTGCTTTGGCCTCGATCCACTTTGTGAAGTAATCTACGGCAACGAAGAGGTACTTGCGCTGCCCTGTGGCCTTGGAGAAAGGCCCTAGCATATCCATACCCCAAGTAATGAAGGGTAGGGGGCTGACAATAGGTGTTAGGGGAGTGGTGGGCAGCTGTTGGATAGGGGAAAGCTTTTGGCACTTGTCGCAGGTTCGGACCAAGTTCATGGCATTTTTTCGCAGACTTGGCCAGTAATAGCTGGTACGTATCGTCGTGACTGCCAGTGCACAGCCCCCTATGTAGGAGCTGCACACCCCTTCGTGCAGCTCCTCAAGTATCTTCTTCCCCATCTTTGGGTCACGTAACATAGAAGGGGTCGGGCAAAGGATCTTTTATATGACATTCCCTCGTATAAGATAAATCAATTGGACTGCCGCCTTATACGATCGGCCTCTTCTGGGTCAGCAGGCAGGGTACTATCAGTAAGGTAAGCACGGATGGGGTACATCTATGTCGAGCTTCTATCCAACCACAATATTTCGTGGGGATTGATGCTCCTCTCCATCAGGGTCTCCCATTGGATGTTTTTGGGTTTTCCGTCTTCAGATAAGCTTGCCAGTTTCGACAGTGCGTCGGCCTAGCGGTTCTTCGATCAAGGGATATGTGTTGTTGTAAAGTGTTTTAGCAGTCTGGTAGCTCCCCTATGCACCAAACGTAGGCCACCATTGTGTCGTCTTTGGTCTCATATTCCCCATTAAGCTGGCTTACTACTAGCTGGAAGTTCGAGAATGCCTGGATTGGGTCGACACTGACGGTGTAGCACAGCTCTATCCCTATTATCAAGGCTTCGTATTCAGCTTCATTGTTTGATGCTTTGAACATAAACGTCAAGGCATGCTCATATGGCTCACCGATAGGGCTCTTAATGATGAGACCAGCTCTGCTGCCATCTTTTGTGGATGACCCATCGACATAGAGGTTCCCTAGTGAGGGAGGCAGGGCATTGTCCGGAGTGGGGGCAGTGCTTTCGGCTAAGAAATCGGCCAGGGCCTAAGTTTTGGTGGCTCGTCGTGCTTCGAAGGTCAGGTCATATTGAGACAATTCAATAGCCCACTGCAAGAGTCGGCCAGAGGCATCCATCCTCTAAAGGACGCTTTTTAAGGGCTGGTCAGTAAGAACGACGATCTTATAAGCCTTAAAGTAGGGTCGCAGCTTTCGATTGGCAAATTTCTCTATGAGAGAATAATTAGTCCCGGCACCAGCCAGGGCGTGGTTTACATAATATACTGGGATTTATTCCTTTCCACGATCTACCACTAGGACGGCACTTATGGCTTGCTCCAAGGCGGCCAGGTAGAGTGAGAGTTTTTCCCCTACGAGGGGGCTCGCTATTTTAGGTAGGTGAGCCAAATATGCCTTTAAAGCCTGGAAGGCCTCGTCGGCTTCCTGATCCCGGGTGAAGTGCGTGCGCCACCGCAGGACGTGAAAGAATGGCTTACACTTGTCTGTTGATCCAGACATGAACCGCTCTAAGGCCGCAATGTATCCCATCAGCCACTGTACCTCTTTAATGTTTCTTGGCGGCTTCATGTCTAAGATAGTCTAGATCTTGTCTGGGTTAGCCTCTATTCCACGGCTATTGATCATGAATCCGAGGAATTTGCCCGATCTTACCCCGAATACACACTTCTTTAGATTAAACTTCATCCCAAAGGCCCGAAGTATGTCAAACATCTATAGCAAGTCTGGACCATGTGCTTCGTCGATCATGCTTTTGACTATTATGTCGTCAACGTAGACCTCCATGGTTTTGCTAATGAAAGGCTCGAACATCTTGTTCACGAGTCACTGATAGGTAGCCTCTGCGCTCTTTAACCCAAAAGGCATCATCTTGTAACAGTGTAGGCCGCAGTCGGTGATGAACGCGGCCTTCTCCTGATCTTCTTGACACAGGGGGGTCTGGTGGTAACCCGAGAAGGCATCCATAAAACTTAACAAGGCGTGCCCAGCTATGGCATCTACTAACTTATCGATCTTCGGGAGGGCATCGCTGTCTTTCGAACAGGCTTTATTTAGGTCAGTGAAGTCTATGCACATCCTCCACGTCCCGTTGGACTTTTTTACCAATACCACATTTGAGATCCACTCAGAGTACTGGTATTCTCTGATGAATCCGACCTCTAGCAATTTTTGAACCTCTGCAGTCACGGCAGCCGCCCGCTCTAGGCCCATGTGCTGTTTCTTCTGAATGACCGGCTTGTGAAGTGGGTCTACATTCAGTCTGTGCTCCATGATGGCTGGATCGATGTCGAGCATTTCCTCAGGTCCGAAAGTAAATACATCCCGATACTCCCTCGGGAGCGAGGTCAGTGAGTGGCGAGTGGCAGCTTTTATTTCCTGGCCTATCTGGACCGTGTGATCGGGGCGTCCTTCCTCTAACTGTACTTGTTTAACACTTTCTGCGGCCTTGGGGCGAGGTCGGTCGTGCTCGACCGAGGCTAAGGTGTGTATAACCAAAGCCTCTGCAGCAGGTGGAGGGACAAGGGGAGGTTCGGTCTGGGGCCTCTTACCAGTCACCTACGGACCGCCTGACCCTCTCTCATTCGTCTGTTCCACAAGAGGCTGAATGTTCACTAGGTAACATTCCCAAGTTGTGCGCTGGTCCCCTACATCGTGCCCACATTGCCATCGTCGGCTTCAAATTGAAGCTGAAGCAGGTAGGGGGTGATGACAGCCTTTACTTTATGCAGGGTAGGTCGCCCTAGTATGATATTATAAGCAGTAGGGACATCTATGACCAAGAAGTCTACCTCTACATTCTTTGCCTTTCCCTTATCTCCAAAGCGTAAGGGGAGGCGAATCACTCTGGTTGGGTTTACCTCTTGTCCCCAAAACCCAGGATTGGGTGGACCAATGGGATGATGTCCCTTCCCGGATATGTCAGCTTCTTTAGGCATTACCATGTGATGATGTCCACGGAGCTTCCTGTGTCGATGAGGATTCTTCACACAATCGCACTAGCCACCTTCATTCCTACTACTAAAGGGTCATTATGCAAGGATGTGAAGCGTGGGCCTTGTTCCCCTCCGAACACCATGGTAGGGACTGTGACATGACTTCCTTGTTCCGCAGGAAGGACCTGCTTCATGCGGACCGGGTGATGCCTTCAGCATATCCATCAGCAATAGTTGCCACTATCTTGGTTGAACACTCTTCGTCTTGTGGTTCAGGCCATGCGGGCTCACAATCCTTTCGCAAGAACCGCGGGCCCCGTTTCAGGAATCGATTAATCTTCCCTTTGTCTGCTAGCTCGTGAAGAGCTTTCCTCAAGTCTCGACACTTGGCGGTCGTGAGCCCATTTTGCTCATGGAACTCGCAGTATTTTCAGGCGTTTTAAGGTTTAGGTGTTGAGGTCATGGGGGCGGTCTCTTCAACATGGGGTGATCCTTTACTTCCATGAGGATGCTTCAAGGATCTATGGTAAACAGTGGATCAACAACCTCGAGGTGCGGCCTTCGGTCTCCGGAGCTATGATTCCTGTCCCTCCCCCACCGGGATTCCTGTCTGCAGGGGTTTTGCCTTTTCTTGGGGCATCGGAGCTATCAGTGCATGTTTAAGTGGCGCGGATGAAGTCTGCAGCTTTTTTTCAGTGCTTCCGCAAGGGCGGTCTCCTTCTGCTCGGCTAGGGAGAACTTGAACTACCCCACTCTTCAAGCCATTTAGAAAGGAGGTGCACACAACCCCGTCTTCCAGGTCTAGAATTAGGACCACCTCTTGGTGGAAATGCTTGACAAAGTCTGCCGGAGATTCTTGCGGCCCTTGCTTAATCTTGCAAAGGTGTATGTTGGTTCGCCTCTCTTTTCGGCTAGCGATAAACTTGCTAACGAACCTATCCGCCAGATCATGGCAGCAAGAAATGGTTCCTGGTGGCAAGCCGTTAAACTATGACTGAGCCACTCCTTTGAGTGTGGCAGGCAAATATCGGCAGTATGTTGTGTCGTTCACATCTTTGACGTACATTTGCACCTTGTACACCCCCAGATGCTCCTCAGGTCAGTTGTACCATCGTAGAGGTCCACGGTGGGTATCTTCACCTTTCCGTATCGTGGAGCATTGATGATTTCCGCGCTGAACGAAGTGGAAAACGGGACAGCCCCCGCTCGGGCGGCTGTACCGGATACTTTGATGGGGGTTTCCAGATGCCTTTCGATCTCTGCCAACAATGGACTCCTTTGGGGAGGACAACTTCTCTGGGATACAGGAGGAGTGCGATCACGCTGTCGTAACCGCTAGTCGTGTCCTTCGGGAGGGGGACTCTGGGTGCTTTGACGGCCCGAACGACGCTCAGGAGTTCGTTGCCATTCGGAGGCTCTTCCCTGGGGGCGCGAGGTTTGTTCTTCCTCTTCGAACCAGACAGTTCATCGAGCGTGTGTCACATAGGGCGTAGAGGCAGTGGTTGACCTCATTAGGCGTCCGTGGCTCGAGCGATGATTAGGGCAGGCGTTGGCCCCAATGGAACGACCGTGGTTGTCCTTCCGAGATCGCCGGTCTCCGCCACCATGAGGGGCTTTTTGCACTCTCCCACTGCAGCGGGAGGATGTTGCAGGGCCGTGTCTATGGGAGGGCTCGCATGCCCCGGTAGGTACATATTCGAAATGGGAAAGAGGCCTTACCGAGCTTATGGCCTCCACTGCCTTCTTCACCTGCTCAGATATTTGCTGCATTATGGCGTCTATCATGATGGAGATGAAATTTTTGAGGGCGTCCACCGTAACATAAGCCTCCTATCTTACTGGAGGTTGATCGACCGGACCGGGGTCCGCCCGAGAGCTTTCTGCGTTGTCCACGGCCTTATGAGGGACCGGTGCCTCTGCGATGGGTACTTTATCTCTCCTGGCCGTGCCCGCGTAGCGTCACTAACTACCATCGTTCACCAATTTCTTTCCCACAGACGGCGTCAAATCTATTTTAAAACTTTCTCGTACCTCGATGAAGATAACGTGGGGTAAGAATTAGGGCTTACGGGATGGCTCCTCACGGCTCGTTGGCGGGCCCCCTTCTTCGGTTGAACCTGCAAAAAAGGCACCCCTGAGCTGTGGTTCGAGGAACGCCTATCTGACGGTCAAGTTAAATGAGGGTCCAAAAGATATAAATGCAATAAGAAAAGGTACAGTTAATCCTTTTCAAGGTCAAATATGTCAGGGTACGAATCCTTTTCTCGAGGTAGGTAGGTAAGCATTTATACCTCCTGTAGCAAAGGATAGGATGGTAAAGCGGGTTGTCGTCTGCTTACCCCACTTGGGCCTTTAGTGTGAGCCCCAAGGATCCTGTTTTAGGCCCCTTGTGCTTGGCTGGGCCTATCCCATGATTGAATGTTCTTGAATCTCCTGAGAAAATCATAATTTTCGGATCAGTTTTTATTCGTTGTGGCCTTCATTTGTAATGTATATATTAATATTATACAAATTATGATTACAGGTGGTAGGAAATTAGTAAACTATGATCAAACATAATTATTCCTAAATCATTATTGTCCAACATTACATATCTACTTAGGGCCTGTTCTTTTCGTGGGTAAATAGGTGGGAAAAGGGTGAAGTAGGTTGAAGTAGGTCGAGGTAGGTCGAGGTAGGTTGAGGTTGGTATTTTTTTTTGAGGTGAGTTGAAATAGGTTGAAGTAGGTTGAAGTGGGTTGATGTTGGTTGAAGTGGGTTGAAGTTGGTATATTTTTTATGTGGTGGGTTGAAGGGGGTTAAAATAATAAGAATGTAACTAATGTGTGATAATTTATGAAGTTATCGAAATTTTGTGAAATTTTTGTTTATTCTTTTTTATTTTTTATTTTTTATTTTTTATTTTTATTTTTTTATATTTTATTTTTTATTTTTAATTTTTAATTTTTTATTTTTTATTTTTTATTTTTTATTTTTTATTTTTCATTTTTAATTTTTAATTTTTTAATTTTTTATTTTTCATTTTTTATTTTTCATTTTTCTATTTTTTTATTTTTTATTTTTTTATTTTTTTTATTTTTTATTTTTATTTTTTATTTTTAATTTTTTATTTTTATTTCTTATTTTTTATTTTTCATTTTTCATTTTTCATTTTTCATTTTTCATTTTTATTTTTCATTTTTTTATTTTTATTTTTTTATTTTTTATTTTCACTTCTATTTTTTATTTTTTATTTTTTTATTTTTATTTTTATTTTTTATTTGTAGTTTTTATTTTTATTTTTAAATTTTTATTTCTTATTTTAATTTATTATGTCTTATTTTTTGTTTTTTATTTTTATTTTATATTTTTTTAATTTCTTGGTTCTTATTTTTATTTTTTATTTTTATTTTTTAATTTATTATTTTGTAATTTATTATTTTTTTAATTTTTTTTTGATTTTTAATTTTTATTCAAAAAATAAAAATTAAAATTACAAAATAAAAAGTAAAAAGTAAAAAATAAAACAAACAACGTAAAAAATACAAAATAAAAAAATAATAAATAAAAAATAAAAGATAAAAAAATAAAAAAGAAAAAAGAAAAAAGAAAAAAGAAAAAGGAAAAATAAAAAATAAAAAATAAAAAGTAAAAAGTAAAAAAATTAAAAATAAAAAATAAAAATAAAAAAATAAAGAATAAAAAATAAAAATAAAAATAAAAATAAAAAAGAATGAACAAAAATTTCACAAAATTTCGATAACTTCATAAATTATCACACATTAGTTTCATTCTCATTATTTTAACCCACTTCAATCCACCACATACAAAATACATCAACTTCAACGCACTTCAACCTATATCAACCCACTTCAATCTAGTTCAATCTATTTCAACCCACCTCAAAAAAAAATTAACTTCAGCCTACCTCAACCTACCTCAACCTACTTCAATCGACTTCACCTTTTTCCCCACCCAATGTACTCACGAAAACAACAGGTCCTAAATCCCATATGATACTTTACAAATTATTAAAATTATGAAGGGGGTGGGTTGAAGTTGGTTGAAGTGGGTTGAAGTATGTTGAGGTAGGTTGAAGTGGGTTGAAGTTGGTATTTTTTTTCAAGTGGGTTGAAATAGGTTGAAGTAGGTTGAAGTTGGTTGAAGTTGGTAAATGTAGATTGACCCACGAAAAGAACAGGCCCTTAGTACCCTACAATTTACATGAACTCCTTAAATTATTCTTTTAAAATTATAAAATATTGATCTCAAAAACAAATTACAAAATATTGTTTTGTTTGATTGTATTTCTTTTTAAAAAAATCTCAATGTCAAAATACTGAGTCCTAAATCATCATTGTCCAACATTATAAAATATTTTTCTCAAAAAAATCTAAAATATTATAAACGCAACTATAATGCGTTCGGAAGGGGCCTTACGAAGAGTAGAAGTGGGAAGACACCATATTCTTGAATGTATAACCTCACCAGACTATAATTAATAAAAGTTAAGCTTTTTTAATCTTAACAACCTAAATTATAAATATAAAGAAACAATAGACGAGAAACAAAGGAGAAAGAAAATTACCCAATTTACTTGAAGAATCATAACATTGCTTTCTACATATTAGAGACTGAAGAAGGTAGAAGACCGCACATGAAATGAAAAAAATAGTTTGTTAATGAAAAACTCAGTAGGAAGGATTTTCTCCTTACCTTTCTCTATTGACAAAATGAAAACCTCTATCAAAAAAAAAAAAAAAAAAGAATTTCAAACAAACAAAAATTGAAGCACAGTCTCTTGATTTGCTTTACAACTAAAATTACAGGTTTGTTTTACAACGTACACTTAGGGAAGGAGAAGTACTTGCGAAATATGCATGAACAAATCTTATTAAAAATAGTGTAAGAAATAAGTATACCCTTATCTTATGAATGGATAAACATAGTAAATTGATAACCTTAATAATCAAAAACAATATGTGTATAGTATTACTTCTTACTTGAATGAGCCTAGTAATTTAATTGGTCAACAACCTTTTTGCTATCATATACGAACTAATCAACCATTGCAAACTTATTACGAAACTCTACATTTATTCTTCACATGTGAATTCCATGCATTTTACACCAAAATAGCTATATGTCCAAAAATATAGATACAAATATAGATATAGATACAGATATAGATACAAATTGATGTAGATTAAATATATTATGTACATAGATTTTGATCATGTGTTATGTAACAAACTACTTTTAAGACTTTTTTGAGAATAAAAATTAATATTATTTTGTTGCTTAACAATATTGTAAAAAAAATTAATATTATTTTGTTGCTTAACAATATTGTAATATTTGATTTTATAAGAAAATAAAAATATGAAAATTTGCAAATGGATCACACGGATACATGCTATTCGTAAAACAATTTATATCTACTTAAATAATACATCAACTAATGAAAATGATGAATAACAATACAAATATGAATGGGCTGAAATTGCAAAAGAATATCAAAAGTCCATAATCGATCTATGTATTTACGTTAGTACGTAAATTGTAAGGAATTATAAGCTTTAACGTCCTAACTTCTAAACATATAATTAGTGTTAATTAATTTATCGTTAATAGCCAATAAGGTGAAGAATGTTAGACTAGGGCATCACCGCCATCCTAGAAAGGGTAAGGGTTAACTATTTAGTATCCACAATACCAACATGATAACATCTTGAAATACACAACCTGCACATGCTTGAGCGCTAACGCCAGATTAAGAGTCTACCTATATGCTTGCAAGCATTTCATGACTTAGAAAAATGTCAATATGAGCTTTGTTAAACTCCATTGATTAACTCCTTACTTCACTTACGAGAGTCAATGCATGACTTCCCAATTGTCCAACCTAAAATAGGAAAACACAAAATATACGAAGGGTGAGCCAAGCCTCAGTATCCATAGTGTAAAGAATAAAGTTCATTCTTCAGTGAGCGGCTGCATTTCAATTCATTTTAATTCGAAATTAGGGAGGGAGAAAATGATATTAAAACTGTTACCAATTATTATCTGATAGTGGAATTCAAACTGATGAGCTTATATGTATACTGCGATCATTGAATAGGTGTACACCTATCAGACCAATCGGATAGCATAACCTAAGGCTGCGCGAGTGAACTGAAGAGCGTAAGCCCTGATAACTGATGACTGGGGGGTCCACTTGATTGTATAGTAAAACAATGCTTGAAAATGATTCATTAAATAACTGTACATTTGGAATTTTGATATGTATAAAAATATGTGAATCTTTGAAAGGTACATGTAGTAAATGTATCTAGATTTAAAATATTGTAAAGTATTCATTTGCAACTTGATAACAATGAAAGTGGCCTCGTTTCTATTTCAAATTGATGTCTTAGTATTAGTACAGTTTAGATAAATTTTTCTTTTGTTCTTACAATCATGGTAAATAACTCATAATTATCTCGGTAAATAACCCATCACTATCTTGATAAACAACCCATAACTTTATTTTTATTTTTTTATTTACGAACACCTCCATTTTGTTTAATTAAGCTTACGCTTAAATATTATTTTTCATTATTTATTATTAAAATTCATTTCATCAAGCCTCATCTTTTTTTTTTAATTCCTAATACTGTTACTAGTATTTTATTGTCGTCATGGTTATCGTTAGTATTGAAATGTTATTGCTCATACCCTTACTATTATCAGTAGTGCCAGTACCGTTGTTGGCATTGTTCCAATTCCCATCATCTGTAACCATAATCAATCATCTATCAACGATACGAGGCTAGCTCGCGGCGCCGACCCAATTTATGAGTTAATTCTATAACGAATGTGGAAATAACCATTTCGAAGCTGAATTGGAAAGATATCTCTTTTCAAGAGTTTTAATAAAATTCAATTACCCTTTGCTTAATCGAATTATAAAAGAATAGGTCACTTTTAACTCATTCAAGCATAATTTGCTTGTAAGCATCCCTTTGTGGGCATCATTAGCACCCAATTAGGCGTAGCAAAAAAACTCGTACCCGTCTAAAACTTGCAAAATCTCCCCCAACGGGTATGGATATGGGTGGTGAAAATAGAAAAAAATGGGTATGGAGCGGATATTGCTGAAATGGGCATGGGCATGGGTATGGATATAGGTCCTACCCGCCCCATACCCGTTTTATCAATACCTGTTCCGTACCAGTCTCATACCCACGCCATATAAAATCATACCCGTTTGTTTAAAGTTCTAATTTGTTACTTACACGTGAATATTTTGATAGTTGCTTTGAGTTATATGATGTTCAAGATTTCGGCGGAACATTTGTTTAAAATTGCAATTGTCATGTGCTAATTTATTGCTTTGATTGGAAAACTTTTAGTTGTATTTAATGTAATATGATATGTTGCTGGAAGTTTGGTATTGATGTGACATATTGGCTGTTTGATGTCGAATATGGGTACAAAATGGATTTAATTTTTTTATCTATATGTACCCGAATTAGGGATGTCAACGGTTCGGATTCGGATCGGATATTGGAACATCCGAATCCGCATTCGATTATATTCGGATTGAATTTTTCGATCCGAATCCGATCCGACGGATTGGAGGAGAACCTCCGGATCCGATCCGAGTCGGATCGGATCGGATCGGAGCCGGATTTAATCCGATCCGAAATAATTTCTTTTGCCACGCAATAATTTTATACAAATTTTCTATATTCTACCCACTTATTGATGAGATGATGTGCGTTCATATATCAAATTACATATTTCAAGCTCAATAGAACGATAACATGTTCCAACAATTACAACTCTTAACAACTACGAAAGAATAGAAAGGGACGATGAAATGCTCGGCGTCGGCGTTGTAGAAATCGGCGAGAAGATAAAGGCTTAGAGAGAGAGAGAGAGAGAGAGAGAGAGAGAGAGCAGGCAGTTGGAGCAAGGAGCTGAGGACTAAGGGACTACTCCAACAGTCTGACTAGCGAGTTGCGAGAAGCCAAGAGCGACTAGCAAGAGGCCGAGACCCGAGAACGACCAGCGAGCCGAGAAGCGAACCCAACTGGCGAGGAGAGAGAGAGAGTGGTTGGGAGAAGTATTACGGTTTCAACGTTTTAATTTTTCATATTAAAGAGAAAAAACATACTGACCAACAAAATTAACACTTGGTTGGGCAGGCAACTTGGGATGGGGCGGGAGGATGGGTATATTAAGTAGGTTTTATTTCTAAAAAATTTTAAATTTAAACTTAAATTTAAAATTTAAAATATTTAAAAAACTAGTCGGATTGGATTGAAAGTCAGATCGGAGTTTATCCTTCCTCCGAATCCGATCCGAATCTGATCCGAATTCGAATCAGATTCGGATTATTTTTATCGGATTCGGACCTGGATTTTTCTATCTCGGATTCGAACCAGATAATTTTGCTTCGGATCGGATTGGATCTGGTTCGAATTCGGATGTAACTGTCATCCCTAACCTGAATAAAACCTACATACCCGCTATACTCAGTGGGTATAGGTATGGGTATAACTTTACAATACCTAATGCGTATGGGTATGGGTATGGGTATGGGTATGAGTATTAATTTTGAAAATGGGTATGGGTGATGGTACAGCTAAACCCGCCCCATACCCGCCCTGTTGCCACTCCTGTACCCAATCTTGCCATCAACCATAGTCATAGCTTTCCGCTCTTACTAATTTTATTAAATTATTAAGAACCCAACATCAATATCGATTTCAATCACTTAATACACTCATATCGCGCAATAGAATAAAATTAAAGTCCCAAGCCATAAGAAGTTTGGTTATTTCATAACCTCTCCCAAAAAGAATACATCTCCTTCTTTCTTCCATCTCCAACCTCAAGATAACTAAATTAATTTACTTGACAATCATATGTGCCAGGCAGTATAGTCCGAATTCGATGCAAATCCGATCCGATCCGAGACTAAATTATCCGATTCGAATCAGATAAAAAATGATCCAACTCAAAATCCGATAAAAATAATCCGAATCCGACTCCGATCCGAGGCGATTTGGGGGAGAGTCCATCCGATCCGGTATCTTTTTTAATAATTTCAACTTTTTTTGAAGATAGAAAAATCATCATATGATAACCCTCAAAAAATCCGCATAAGGTCCGCATTCTATGTGCAGTACACTCTTCTTTCTTAACTAATTTCCTCTTCTCTCCCGATCTTTTTCTCGCTCTCTCATCTTTGTCAATCTCTTTCCTTCCGATTGTTGTACTATTGTCTATCCCTTTTATTCTAAAGTGAATTTGCATTTTCGTTTTCAAACACTTTTTTACTTTAACACATAGAAATGTTTAATATAAAAAGTTATTTGACATTAAAGAGGTATTTAATATTACACTTACAAGTGAGCAAAAATAAGGTTGAAAATAAAAAATTGTGCAAATATTGAATAAAAATATATAATCGGATTATATTCGATTATATCCGAATTTTATCCGATCCGAAACCAATCCGAATCTGATTTCACATCCGATCCGATGGAGTCGGATTTGGATTGGATTTTCAAATCCGATTATTAATTGGATCGGATTTAGATGCCTATACATACGATCCCAATCCGACCCGTTACCATCCCTATGCGTCATTCATATATGAGTTTTATCTAACTTTTAATAATTGCATCTTATGTGTCCACATGGCATACACATGGCATCTACTTCACAATTCTATGTGTCATTCATATATGAGTTTTATTCAACTTTTAATACGCACACATACACACACATATATATGATAACAAACATCAATTAAATATTTTATAATCCACGTGGATAGAAAATGAAGGTACACACCAAACGATTAATACTGTGATAAACATAAAAAAGGAAAAGAAAATTAAAAAAAGAGATCGAAAAGGAAAAAAAAAAACATTATCCTCCATACAATACAAGCATAAATGGGTTGGAATTGCAAAAGAATATCAAAGGATCATAATCTATATACGCATCTATGTTTGTAGTAAATTATAAGAAATTATATAAGCCAAAACAAGGAGCAATCAAATCTCATATTATTTAATAGAAATAATTAAATTTAAAAGAAAAATTAAGCAATTAATGGCAGCCTATGTGCCCACATGGTATACACATGATTTGACCAAATCCTTGGAGTACTATGCAACCCACTCTAGTAGATGATCCCCACCAAAAATTTAAATAAAAAATTCAATGAATAAACTAGCATCATAAACCCAGAAAATGATGATTTCACACTCATTTTGATTTTGATGCTTGTCCTTCTCTCTCTACAACTACCTCTCTCTCTCTCACACGTAGACACATAGAGACGCACACACACACTCTCTATCTCTCTCAATCTCTGGATCCGTCTACACTATTCTTTTGCAACTTTGCATTTCTCCGTCTAGAATACAAAGCTAGCGGAGGATTATGACATGCCATTACCGGAAAAGATGATGAATATCAAAGAGATTGAATTTGTTGATGATGAAGCTCCGTCCTTGAAAGTCTATGAGGAGAAGTACATCAACTAGCAAGTACTAATGAAACTCATCAAGGAAGGCGAGGGCTAGGATTTTTAGAAGGTTATTTCAATGTTCTTTATTTTTTATTGAAAATTGAATTTTCGAATTTGTTCATGGTTTTGATTTCTCGAAATTTCATAAGATTTGATTGCTTTGAGTTCTATTGATTTTAAGCCCTAATCAAGCGATTAGGATTTCTTAAGATACTAGATTTACTAATTTGCGACTTGAATTAATATGAGATATTAAATATGCTAGTTTTGATAAATCTTTTACCACTTGCCCCATTTGTTTAGTGATTTTACTAATTGTTCTGATTTGATGAATTTTAAATTTTAGTGATAAATATTTTTCTTAGATGAAAAGTAATGAGATCTAAGGCAGCTAGCAATGATCTTGATGGTTATTTTTTTTTTTAAATTTGGAGTTGAAATTGAGCATTTGAATTTGATCTATCAAATGCTTCTTGAATTAATAATTTCTTGATGAGTTTTTTAGTTTTAGTTATGAATATTTATCTATTTTGATGAATTTTTAAATTTTAGTGTCGAATATTTTTTGTTTTGATGAATTTATTAATTTTAGCGACCAACATTTTTTGTTTTGATAAATATATAAATTTTAGTGATGGTATTTTTTTTGTTTTGATATGATTTGGTCTATTCCATGTTGAATACTCATTTTTTATGAACTATGTTAATCTAAGTAACAAATTATACTTGATGGATACTAATCTATTTTTGATGGATTTATGTAGATAACAAAGCAAGAAAAGCCAATTCCAGTTCTCAGTAGATTGATTGATGCATATGCACAGAATAACGACGAATATTTGTAGAAAGATGATGAAAATTCATCAGTATTCTGGCAAAGTTCATCGGTTCTTTGTGAAATTATATGTTTATTACTATTTGTTTGTAAAATATTTGAGGTGCTTGATTCTTTATTTGTGTGCTTTTTACATGAATAAATAAATACTTATGTTCATCAATATCTTTTCTAAGAAAAATTAGTGAAACATCTGTTTATGAAACAATTAGTGAAACATCTGTTTATGTTAAAATATTCATTACAATAGTATCAAGTTCATAGTATTGATTGCAAAATGAACTTGATAGAAAAGATGCTACTATCATGACAGTATACACAAGCACTTGAATTCATCATTACTATTGTAAATGTCATCAACAACACAAAAATTCATTAGTTTATTAGAAACATTCACCATTTTTAAGGGATTCATCAATTTGTTAAAAAATTATGACTTCCAAAAAATCCAACAATGAGCTACAAAAATTCATTAGTCAGTGAAAGATATTGCAAATGTGCGTGCATGAGTATTCCATTGGCATACCTAGCTTGGTACACCAAAGAGAAACATATAATTGGCATTTACTTGCCAATCATATGTGTAATTCATATATGAGTTCAATCTAACTTTTAATAATGTCATCCTATGTTTCCACATGGCATACACATGGCACCTACTTGACAATCATGTGTGTCATTCAGATATGAGTTCTACCCAACTGTCAATATATATATATATAATACTAATTAAATATTTTTAAAGTCTAGTGGACAGCAAAGGAAGGAAGACACCACATGATTAATACGATGATAAGCATAAAAAAGAAAAAAGAAATTGAGAATAACATCCTTAATTCCCTAATAACCCAAAACGAGGGAAAAAAAAAAAGAAAAATACACTAACACCCCTAGGAAACATAATAAAAACCGGAAAGATGACAAGTACTTTCAAGTTGTTTTTGAGTCACTCACACATCGGAGTTTCAGGAAAAAAAATAGTAAATGAAGAAAAACGATTAAAATGAAAAATCATTATTCTCAATACAATACAAACATAAAAGGGCTAGAATTGCAAAGAATATCAAAGGTCCACAATCTATCTATGCTTTACGCTTGGACGTAAATTGTAAGGAATTATAAGCACAAAAAAGAACCAATATCATATTATTTAATAGAAACAATTAAATTAAAATGAAAAAATAAGCAATTAATGGCATCCTATGTGCCCACATGGCATACGCATGACATTTGCTTGGCATTCCTATCTAAATACTCCATATCTGAAAATGAGTGAAATAATATGCTTTCAACAAGTATCTTCATATATATGATTTGCTAATACAAACTTATAATTAATTTATCTTAATGAAATCATGTAATTTGAGAACAAAACAACATAAAGACGAAAATAAATATTTTTGGAAAGTTATTGAGACATTGATTGCAAGTGGTGGTTTAAAACTTTTCGTATGAGTAGATTATTAATTTATACTACCTAATATAAACGCTAAACATGTGTGACAATTGCTTTGTAATGTACAATAAATTGAATTAATCATTTTAATAATAATGAATAGCCTTTTTGCTACACAATTACAATTACGATTTTGTGGATCCCATTAAATAAGTCGCATAGTTGAAAACTTTAATTATTGAACTTTTCACAATTAAATTTTAAATTTAAATTTATTATATATTAAGTAATATATTTTAGTTGGTTAATTATTTATAAAATAATTAAACTATTTCACTTCATAGAAATGCTTTTTGAATGAAATAATTGCTGAATATTGAGATAAGGTCGTCTTAGAGGTATCAACTACTAGTACTATGCCCGTGCATTGCATAGTTGTAGATTAGATCAGTACATGATGAATCATCTGAATATAATTTGGTTGTGCGTAAAATTTTGTTGATATTTGGGTAATGTTAACGTGTTGCACTTGGCTATTTTTGATTTACTAAATTTAATTCTAATTATAGTCTTTTCCAATTAAGCTACAATATGGTATTTTTTGGTAACAGTAGTATGGGTCATTAGTAACGGAGGTTTCCTACACATTTGTGCTATTGTTATACATTGATTTAAGTTGTAATAATCTGTTTTTGTAAGGGAACAAACTTGAATAATATTAGAACCTAATTAAATTCAAATTTAATTTTTAAAATTAAATAATATTGATCTAATTAAGTTATAGAATACACCACTCTCAACAGTTGCCATATCAGGTATTTATATAAAAATTTACAACTCATGAAAATGTAAGATAGATGATTTTAGAGTTTGTGGGTAAATTATAAGAGAACACTTGGTTAATACTATTTTCAATACCTTCGTCGCTTTGCGTGTGCTTTCCTTTTTTAAAAATTTGGAAGTTGCCTTTTATAATAGTCAGCCATGTTGATAAGTCCTTGCCCATTTTCTTTTTGTTACATATGTGTCCACCTTTTGACCCCCCACCCCCTTCTTTTTTACATGGCTTTTGAATACCCCAATATTGAAGAATCTAGAGTGTAACCATTGTCTTGTATTCCTCTATCTTTCTTCATTTTCTCCGTCTACTATCTAGGAAAATTAAGGCCAGAGGGAGATTTGTGTAGTTTTTCAATATCACGGCCTTCCAGGAGCTTCTCAATGTGAACTCTTCTATTCTCAATTGACACAAACCTGTTGCATGTATTATTAGAAATCTGAAGAAGTTCCAATTTGACGATAATAGAGATTACTGTGGCAGTGACTCTAATATTGGGTGTTTTGTTAGCCTTTCTCTTTGTGATCCCACACTTTGCTAAGTCCAATTACTGCATTTTGTTTCTTTCTCTGAAAATTTAAGGGTATATTGAGCTGTGTTTTTGGAGATCTCTATCTCGCTCCACCCTTACCGCCAATAACAACAAGAACCCATTAATTCAGTCCTATGCAAGAATGGCAATCTCAAACAAGCCCTTCAAGTTCTGCCTTCAGAGCCCAACCCTACCCAGCACACTTACGAGCTTTTAATCCTCTGTTGCGCCCTCCAAAACTCTCTCTGTGATTCTTTCGCTGTTCATTGACATCTTGTCGATAATGGGTTTGGCCACGATTCTTTCCTTGCTACTAAATTGATTGATATGTCCTCTAAATTGCAGTGCATTGATTATGCACGCCAAGTGTTAAATAAAATTCCCAGGAGAAGTATATATGTTTGGATTGCTATTCTACATGCTCTTGCACTGGCGGGGTTTAGGCTTTGGGTCTTTATGGGGATATGAATAGGATTGGGATGCCCTGTGATAGGTTTATTCATACCTTTGCCCTTAAGGCTTGTGTGGTGTGAGAGTGCTTGACATCGTTGCTAAAGAAAGGCAAGGAGATTCATGGGCGTATTTTCCGTGATGGCTATGAATCCCATGCTCATATTATGACAACCTTGGTGGATGTGCTTGCACAATTTGGGAATGTAATTTATGCTGGGCATGTTTTTAATGGGATACCGGTTAAGAATGTTATTTCATGGAGTGCTATGATTGGCTGTTATGCTAGAAATGGGAGGCCTTTTCAAGTGAAGTCAAGACTGATGGGACCAGTGCTAATAGCAAGACAAGTTCTAAGGTAGCTCTATGATCCTATTATTGTTTTTTTTTTTTTTTTCCTTTTGATTAAAGTGATTTGTGGGTAATTCTTGTTCTCATTTTAGTTTTAGTTAATTTCTAGTTTGATGGTTTTTAGAGCCTGTGAAGCTTTTTGCTGCTGGGATTGTGTTGTGAAGTGAAGAACTTTGGAGATTGATGGGAATTGGTTATTTTGTTGGAATACGAAGAGATCAGTTGACCATAGACATATATAAAATTAAGAAAGTAAATTGACTCCCACATATTTTTCTTTTTATTTTTTTGTAGACATAATAAGTAACTTGAATTCTAAAACAACTATGAATGTTAATTCTGGTTGAAGAACATCAAGTTTCTTTAAATTGATAACAATGAGATGCATTACTTATGATATGTCGTAGTTGCTCTTCGGCTGCTTGTAGAATCATCGTGCCTGCAAAAAATGAATGAAGTGGTTTTGTTTAGTTGATGTCATTAAGGAGACATAATGAATTGTTGCCTTATTCTTTGAGCATTTAATTTGCTGATTAGAATGTGGTATATTTAATGTAAGAGGTGTACCTATGGAAGGTTGTTAAACACTGCTTGGTAGACTATATCTTTGGTGCAACCTTTGAATTGCTCATCTTGTTTGCTAATTAAGAATTTCAATCCATCTGGACTTGTGACTCTTGAGGCTGCAACATAAAGTTGCCATGACCGAAAACTAGCTTTAGTAAGTACACCCCTACCTTTGTCAATGATTGACCTTGGCTTTTGTTGATGGTCATGGCGTAGGAGATTCTTATCGAATACTGCCTTCTTTTGATAACAAAAGGCCATTTGATTCAGACGATGTTAATACAATTCTTGGTATCAATACCTTGGTTCCAATTTTGGTTCCAATCTTGCCTTCCATGATATAGTTGCCTAAGTGTGTCTGCAATATTCGAGTGCCATTGCACATTCCCAAACCAAGATTAATATTTCTCAATAGCATCACAGAAATGCCATCTTTAGTTTGAGTAAATGGGGCAGTAGGCCTTGGAGATCCAAAGAGTTTAGAAACTCATTTGGATATAAGAGGTCATTGTTTGCAGTTTGTGCAGAACCCTGACATACTTTATCAACACTGTTGTGAACTTTAGCTTCACCTCCCATAAGATCCAACATGTATTGATTTATTTCGTCTACTGTTTCGTTTAAAGGAGATAGCACTGCTTTTTCTGTTAAGTAAGCAACATCCTGGGAATTTGTCATGAAATCTGGGTACGTACTGTCTACTATTTCCTTGATGGGCATACCCTGACTTTGGATGAGGAAGTCGTCTGGTATTTTTATCCATGTCGATTCTTCTGCTAAATCCTTTGCTCATGATGGTAATTTTCCATCTCCCATTGCCAATATCAAGTCGGTGAAAGTCTGCTTCCTTGCATCGACGTTACCATCGAGGCCTATGTTGTTAACTCGCACGCTTCTTATGAGTTCAAATACCTGACATTCATCCCATATATATGATCTATTTATAGCTACTTGAACTATCTCTTGCCTTTTGCCTTTTGTTATAATGGGCAGAACTTATCTGAAATCACCACCAAGAAGAATTGGTTTCCTGCCAAAAAAGTTTGGATGATGTATTCTTGTTCTTGAATCCAATTATATCTCTAAGTGATTTATCCAGTGCCTCAAAAGCTATCCTACAGTAGTGAGACATGTCATCTTTTGTTAAATTCATGAACTGAGAATATTTTTGTAAATTGTATTAATAATTTATAATATATGGTGTACGTCTTTTCCATAGGCGCTTCATCCCAAACAATTAAGGAAGCCTAATATAATAGTTCAGATAGATAAGTATTCTACCTGATGTTACATGTTGAATTCTTATATATATCGATAGGAATGTTGAATCTGCTATGTGCTGTTCTTCCTCCTGGCAATAATAATGATGCGATTCCTAAGGAAAACAAATTTGTTTATAGGTTCATTGCATAATGTGTTTAAGAATTCATAAATATTGTACTGTGCGCTTTAAAATTGCTTCTCCTTCCCCTCTTCTTGTAGATACAGATTGTGGGAAAAAAAATTGCTGACCTGATGATGCCACTGTAAGTACTATTTTCCTTTCAGACCTTAATTTAGCTGCAATGGTTCAATAGAGGAATGTTTTCCTTGTTCCTCCCTGGCCTTATATGAAAAATACGCCTCCTAGATCATTGTAGACAGCATGCAATAGTGAGTCCAACACCTGACGTTGTTCAGCATTCAATAATGAGTTTGCTTTTTCAAACTCTTCTTTCAGTGTGTCTGCGTTGTAGTTTAGCTCTTCTCTTATTATCCTATTGTCTAAGTGCTTGACATCATCAACGTCAGGCTATGGATCTGGTTTTAAGTGAGGATTAAATTTGGGTGATTGAAGAATTTCTGCTTTCGGAACCAAATATACTCACACAAAAATTTTGGGCTCGATTCCCAAAATTTCAGAGGGTCAGAGATTTCGAGAATAACAATAATGTTGTAAATAACTCGGGCATTTGTGTTGCTATTGCCCATTGGCTTGCCTCTTGTATTGCATGATTCCATTCATTGTCGTCGCGCAAAATTCCTAAGGCCGGACTTGCTTGTTTGAAGGTGGCGTATGTCACACCATTGATTGTTCTGATTTCTTCAAAGCTCCTGGGTCCTTTGACAAAGGTCAACAACATTCTCAAGCAGCATTTTTCTCCAGCAATTGGATGTACATATAAGATTCTTCCAATACAAAACCCTTGCTGCCTTCTTGTCCATGCTTTTTTCCTCACCTAGTCATTCTTTTTGTCATGCCATTGTTTTATACATTTATTCCACACAAATTTTGTTGGAAATTCTGCATAATTCAGTTGTCTTACATCTGGATCGATCTCATTCATGGGCATCCACTGGGTAAACAAAGTTTGTTCTAGGTCTCGCCTCCTTAATAAATCTTTGAAATACTGTTTGTCTGACAGTGTGATCACTTGTTGACCAGGAAGATGAACCTGCAAGTGCATAACAGAAGGGCTGCAATATTGAATCTCAAATTGGAAAATTCTCCAGCATGCTTCTCATGCCGATAAATATCTGCAATCCAGGTGCTCTTTTATTTCATTGTGTGGTTCTTTTTTATTATTAGTACTTTGTCCATCATCTCCAGTTCTTTGTAAGACCATTGTTCTCCTGTCAGCCCCCTGTTGATATAGTTGAATAGATACTTGATTGCCCGTGACCCATTGCAGCATTCAACGTTCATATGACATTCAAACATAAGAAACAATTGAAGATTATACGGGATGACAAATCTGTTATCGAGCTTGAAGCCTCTCTTCAAAATGTACCTCTGACAGTTAGAATAAGTGTCATCATTTTGTAAGGTGTTTGGACAAATTTTTTTTAATATATTTTGCATACCTTCCATCATCTCTTCTTGTGTGTATTACGTATCCATTCTCATCAAGGGCAGTTTCTGTTTGGTAGGCTTTTGGGAATTTTTTTGTGCAGAAATTGTTGTCCTTGTCCATACATGCTGCCTTTGTGTTTGCTTGTCCAAATGGTCCATGCATCATAAATTGAGTACCTTCCATCATCTCTTCTCCTGTATATTGCATATCCATTCTCATCCAGAGCAGTTTCTGTTTGGTAGGCTTTTGGGAATTTTTTTTTTTTTTTGCAGAAATTATTGTCCTTGTCCATGCATGCTGCCTTTTTGTTTGCTTTTCCACATGGTCCATGCATCATAAATTGAGTAACTAAATCATATGCAGCAATATTATCATTTTTGTACGGTATTTCAGTAGTAATGATGCCATTGATAAATTCGGTGGTCTTGTCATTGTTTGATTTGTCCAACCACAATAATATATGCACATGTGGAGGTCCTCTCTTTTGGAATTCAATAGTGTATACCACTGAATGTAGATATGTAAGAGACAATGGAAAAGAAATGAGGAGATCAGATGCATTAATTTAGATTATAAATATCGGAGTTTAGATAATAAACCGTGTGAAGGATGGGGGAATAAAAGGGATAGTACTTATTGAGTATTCACCTGCACATGTTTTTCTGAAATGGTTTTTCTGGATTAATTGTTTCATTAGTTGCTCCAATTTTAATTTGAAAACTCTTGCTACTATATCCAGTCTGTCCTCTGCCCGATGACCATCAGTTTTGCTTAACATGTGCTCAATCTCCTTCCATTTCGAATTAGCTATCATTGTAATGAACAAATCTAGGTTTGAGTACCATCTACAGATTGCCATGGCATCCTGAAAATGTTGCATCATGTATCTTGGGCTCCCAGTGAAGGAAGCGAGTAGCATGATACGTTTCCCAACTGATGCTCCCCTATCATCTCCCTTGTCTATTGCATCACATAAATTGCTCAAAATTTCAATCCTTAAACTTGGTTGATTGTTCCATATGTAACTCAATCGTTCAGATTCAATGGCAGTGAATGCATCGACCATATACTATTGGAGTAATTTCCTGCCTGCCCTTATAGGTTGTCCATCATTCTTCCTTTCTTGTAGCATATATGCATAAAATTCTCTCATAGTTGCACATTGTCTAACTGTTCTCTTCCGGTTGCTCTCTATGTTATAAGGGATTGCATCATGGAAACCGTCCTCTCCATATGGGAAGAGTAGAGGATATTGTAATTCCATTAAGGATGGGTGCTGCTCATCTATTCGCATTAGTCGTGTTATCTTATTGTCAATAACTATATCTCGACCCTTTTTGCTACGATCGAAGTCACCTACAATTAAGGCAGCAATCTCTGATGAAGTAAGGCAGCATAATGTCTTGATCGATTTGTGATTAGCTTGATATAGAAGTCAATGTGTTTCCCTTCGTCAATTCTATCTCTTGCCATTATGAAGGTTTTTGCCAATGGGTTGACTTCGTCGAACATGTTCATCAAGCCCTCCATGATTGTCTCATCGATTTTCTTTTTTGACTCAGCTGCTATTACAGAGTTCATTCTATTTTGTAGTTCATGGCTTGCATCGTATATGTATAACTAAGCAAATTTAGGCTGGCTGTTTTCTGCAGGTAACATGGACCCGATTTGATGACAATTTTGGCCACTTTTCCTAAAGACATATGGTCCAGACGTTTTATTTATTAGATGGTCAACTTTTGCTCCAGTCGATGTAAAGTAGAACATGGAATTGTAGGCTCGAATTTGATCCCTGAACTTCTTAGCTCTCGCTCACCCATCAGAATCCAGCAGACTTTTCAGAAATATTGATGAGTTTTTGAGTTAAGGGATCTTCATTTTTCCTTCTAAGCAGCACATTGAGAACCTCGGGTTCTTAGTGTTATGTGCTTTATCTATTCTTTCCTCATACCACATCGTAGCCTTACAGTGTTTGCATTCTTGCATTGGCATTTCCAAGTGGAGGTAAGTGGACATACTTACTGGTAAAAATCATATGTTAGGATACATTTCAGCAAAACATCGGGCATCAAAGTAATTGTAAATTAGCTAATTATATGCTGTCATAATTTTAAAATTATATCAACCTATGTTGGTGTTGGTTTTTTTTTTTTTTGTGGCTTTAGTCGTAAGATCCTTCTAAGATTTTAATATGTGGACATAATTAGCTAAACAAAAAAGACTTCAAGTTGGTAAATTACGACCTGGGAAATGCGTAGGAACTTTTGCCTTTGTAATAACTAAACAAATTGTTTACGGGAGCTATTCTAGAACATTGATTTGAATATCTCTAATAGTAGCATTGGGATAGAAAAATGTTGACTTTCTTGGTACATACCATTTGTTTAATTAGGCTACAATGCTACATTAGTCTTGTTACATTAGTTATGATCGTGTTCTCTGTTCTTTTTTTTTGAAATAAAAAATATTTGAAAGAGGAGGGGCGTCTTCTGAACATACTAACCTTTTTGAAGTCCACTTGTTTCACTTCATTGGATTTTAGATCTACCAGAATCATGCTCTTGTCTTTTCTTGTTGATACTTATTCGCCTCCTTTTTCTTGCCTCCTTATGGTAATTAAGTCTGTCTATAACTACAAACATTTGTTTGAGATGTGGTAGTTTATCCATTATGCAATATTGTTTCAAGAATCAACTATGAAGTCTTTGTTGGCGAACGTTTTAATTTAGTTTCTTGTCGACATTTATGCACATCTAAATGTATTTCAAATTCCATTTCCTTAATAAATTGTGAATTTAACTATCTTTTTTTTGAATAATCATTATTTACCATCAAGAATGTTGCAATAGTCATTAATTTGGCCTTGTGACCTGAGATTTAAGAAGGTAAACTATGGATTTGTAATTTTTTTTATATTTGTGAATTTTATTGGCTTTTTTTTAATTTGATCATTCAATTCAATATGTATAATTGATAGTGCTTTCATTGGCTGTAATTTTGAAACATATTTCTTGTATAAAATACATTGTGAAATTAATTTTGTTATAATTTAGCCATTATTTAATTTTGTTTTTGTAACTGACTGTGCGTTGACTGTGTGAGATTTATAAAGATATTAGATGATTGAAACACATTAAATAGTCAAAAAAGGGTTCTAGATTTTGTGTTAAATAATACCTTTACAAATTGAAAGTAATTGAAGCTTTTCAAAATAGGGACATAAATTTTAAGCTTGAAGTAATTCGAAATTTGAAATTGAAAATAGAAACTGGACATTGTATTTTAAATTCTAGATTGTTTTTTTTCCCCTTACAATACATTTTGAATTTATTTGTTTATTTTTATCATTTAACATGTGACTGATATCAAAAACAGTCCTTCCAGCTAAGAAGGGGAACTCTATTGTTCTCTGTTAACATTCATTTGACCATAGTAACATGTAGTGAAAGCAACTAATAAATTGATGGGCATTTTCCTTCTCTTATTTTTTTTTTGGAAAAAAAATATACATTTCCACTGAGATAACAATTTGCTAAAAGCAACTGATAAATATATGTTTGTTTATAGGGGCTTGCATGGGTTAATTGTTTTCTCGCAATAGTTACATGTAATGAGGAATGTTCATTGTCAAAGTTCAATGTCTGAAGTGTCTCAGTCACATTTTTGGTCAAAAAACTTTATCTTTATTTTTGTGAATTTAAGTTAGCCTTTGTTAGTGATCTTGAATTGTGTCTGGCATGTAGTATTTCGAACCTTTCGTTTACAAATGCTAGGGGAAGAGCTGAACTTAAAGCACATGAATTTGTTAGCACATGACATGACATAGACCTTTAGGATGGACTGAAATTGGTGCCTTATATATTACTTACTTACCTGATCAGTATGGTGCAATTGACATATGCTTATCCATGGACGTTTGATGTTGTGTTATGTTGTTGAAGTGCGGCCATGTGCCAATTAAATGTGCAAAGGTTCAAACCTTATGTTCAATATTTGCTGGCTAAATAATAGTAAGTATAATTATGCTTGTGGTTTATTTAGCCTATGTCTGCTAATTGCTACTTAATTTCATGAAATTCCATGTCAATCAAGGAGGCATCTGCTCTAGGGTGGTTGGAGTGTGTTTGTCAGCTCAAAAAGACTTGTAGCTGGGGATACATTCATCTTTCTCAGGTTTGTTATCTTACTCAAATGAGTTTATAAATTGCTAATATGTTGCTGTTTCGAAGGGGATGATATCGTTTTGATCTGAATTGCTTCAGAGGGGAGAACGGTGAACTTCATGTTGCGGTGAGACATGCCATGAGGTAGCAGGGTGTTGTTCCATCATCTGTTAAATCTAGCAGTGGTGAGCACTGATGCCCAAATTCAGACCATTTTCATAGGTACCTTTGGACTTGCACTCTTCGCCCTCTTTTTTTTTCCCCTCCTCTTTTTCCCTCCCTCCTGTTTTTTTCTTTTGTAAATCCATTACTCCATTTTTTTGTTTTTTGGCATATTCGAGAGTTTATTGTTCTCTATTGCCCGTTGGAAGAAAGAAGAGGAGTTAGGAGCTAGACTTCAGTTACTAAAATTGGGGCTATAGGATTTTAAATGAGTAGTTTTATTTGGGAAAGGTTTGAAGTAAAGAATTATAGCTCAGTGGATATTAAGGAGTAATGCACTGAAGTGACACAGGGAAAATCGTTATTCATATGTTCGGATCCAAGAGTAGAATTGATAAAGGTTGATCAAGACTCTTGGACACTGCATACATTCGTCAGAGTAGAATTGCATAATTTATTTGATTAAATATAATTCAACTTCTACATAATATATGGAAATATTTAAAAGTTACTACGATAACATAACAATATATGAAGATAATTAGAGCAACTATGGATATGCTCTGGTCCTTGAGTATCAAACTTCATCTTCAATGTCGTTAAAGGATGTTTCCTTGGTCTCATGACCCTTTAAATTAGCATCTTCTCCGATAAAGCTCAACCTTATTTGAAGATTAATTAAAAGGTAATAGGTTAATAAGATAGCAGAATCAGCACTATAGGGTATTTGTGAAATTCATATGATAATATCTCGTCTTACCTTATTTTCTGCTTTCGCTTTCTCACTTGGCTTCCACTTGGTTCTTCAATTCCAATTTCATCGTTGTCTTCAAGTATCACCTTCTTGCTGCATTTTGAATGCAAAAGTATTTGTATTAATTATATTACAAAATTCTATATTCGTCCTATTGTTATCAATACAATTAAGGTATAACAGCACCTTGCTCCACTTCTCTTAGTGTCCATCTCTATTTGAGTGACAATATCACCCTCAGTTTGACTACATTACTTTTTCTCTTGGTTATTGCCCAATTCATTCCATGTTCATAATGTCAACAGAAGAGATTATATAGTTATCATATATATATATATATATATATATATATATATATATATATATATATATATATAAGTTGGATACAAATCATATATGAATGACATGTGGCAAGCTAATGTGGTATAAACAATAAATTGGCGAGTTCTAATTGGTGGATATTAGTTGACTCATATTAATTAACATTAATGTTATTAACTAGGATTTATTAACCTTCAAAAGAAAAAAAAAATTAGGATTCACTACATGTTATTATATATGTTATTACTTTGCGAATGAAATTTAATTTTACAAAATCTAACTACATGGGCATTTGAATAGTCACACAAGAGTAAAGCTAATTTAACACGATGCTACATTAAATTAAAAGAATTGACCACTTAATGAAACCACTTAATGAATAATTTATGCAATAATTAGTAGAATAGTAACATATTCTTAACTAAATCATATTGAAAAAAAATATATAATGCATCAAATGACAAGATTATGACTTGCATATTAAAGGTTAAAACTTAACCTAATTAAATAAATAATTTTAATATTAAAAAATATAATTTTAAGTGATGTAATTGAAAACAAGAGAAAACCTATGTTTCTATGAACAATTACGATAACAAAATAGTTATTCTATTATACAAAATTTAACTTATTTTAATAAATCAATATATTTTAATTATTGTTTAATAACAAAATTAACTCAAGTCCTTGCATAGCAAGGGATATAATACTAGTAATATTAAAGATGGGCGGTTAAATGAAATAATGAGGTAATTTACCAATAAGAACAAATCATTAAAGATCAGTTAGAACATGTGAGACCAAATGTCAAATTCGTAGGGTCATGCATGCCAAATCTAACTACATAGACATTTGAATAGCCACACAAGAGTGAAGCTAATTTAACACAATGCTACATTAAATTAAAAAAATTGACCACTTAATGAAACCACTTAATGAATAATTTATACAATAATTAGTAGAATAGTAACATATTCTTAGCTAAATCATATTGAAAAAAAATATATAATGCATCAAATGAAAAGATTATGACTTGCATATTAAAGGTTAAAACTTAACCTAATTAAATAAATAATTTTAATATTAAAAAAATGTCATTTTAAGTGATGTAATTGAAAACAAAAGAAAATCTATGTTTCTATAAACGATTACGATAGTATAATAGTTATTCTATCATACAAAATTTAACTTATTTTAATAAATCAATATATCTTAATTATTGTTTAATAACAAAATTAACTCAAGTTCTTGCATAGCAAGGGATATAACACTAGTAACTTATAAGATTTGTAGGGAGGGAAGGGGTTTTGTTCCAAAAGATACATTACTAATTTAGACAAATTTAGTTATTACTTTTTCCGTGTATTTGTCATTGAGAACAATAGGATCTAATACCCGACAAACAGCAAAACTTTGTCTGATAGCTCTTCTATTATACTCAGTAACTTTGATTTTGAAAAGATAGCATTCACCAACTACACTTTGGAGTATTGTAGGCACCGGAGGCTGACAGTCGAATTCCTCCTAAATTGAAGTAGATGAAATCATGTTAGCAATCATATAAATAATTTAGGAGTATTATAACTTTTTTGTGTTTAATCAGTGCACATGCCTTTGGGGCCTCCTCAAGCGCTTTAACAACAGTGGCCACGTCGGACAATCCTCTCCACTTCTTCATTCAAAATAGTAAAGATGATTTCACCGCTGATATTGACTACTTTTGTTTCGAGCTTATACCTAATCATAATAACTCATCAAACGTAGTTAGTCCTATTAGTTGTCAAACAAAATAATAATGTAATCTTTAACAGAATTTTCCCTTTAAAATGTATGAAATTTTTGGAATAACATTCAGTATTGGAAATCAGGTTTGTATAAAGAGGTATTTCAGCTATAATCCATCAAAGTAAACGAATCATTACAAAAAGTAACCAATATAAATATGATGGAAAGGTAGCTGGAGGTGTGTGAATTAAAATAACCTTAGTGTGGGTTTCTCAATAAACTTTTCGCAATGATTACATCTAAAACTTGTTGCAGTGGTTGATAACTTTCGTTTGCAAATGCCACATGCATTGTAGCTCCAATCATTATTAGTACAGATTTCAACAATTTTAGCCAAGCAATAAAAAATTAGCTCATAGCAATGAGGTGGAAGAGGTGTGAGTTTTTTCTTAATACTTTTGATCGTACATGGAGGGGAATAGATGATTTGTTTTTTTGGTTAAACCTGCTCATATTTTGTCTTCGCTATCTCAAGAATGTCCACCACTGATTTCATTTTGTCTATGATCGCATCATGATTAACTGCAGTCGTTGCAGGTGACAACATAGTTATTGCCGATGGAGTGTCCCTAAGTTATAAAATAAAGAATCGTCATGTTGCTGCCCTTCTTTTTTGATATATGTACGACTAACGTATGATATTACCTAAACTTTGTATTGAACTGTATGACTTCTGGAATGTTGTGATTGAAGTAAATCTTGGTGGCCAATGATGTAGACAAAGTTGGTTTTCCTGTGTTTAAGATCCATTTGAATATGTAATTTGCTTATCGGAGAAAATGAAATTTGAATAGATGGAAAAGTCCAACTAACCGTTGTATTGTCTTACTGACGTGGAGGTCATGACAATAATTAAAAGTTTGGGATCATTGTGTATCTCCTCTTCCTTGCTTTCAACATCTTGATTTTCAGCTTTAATTCTTTTGTAATCCTCAATTCTACTCTCCTATAAGGTTCCTCTGATAGTATTTTCCATTTATTGTTAAAAAATAGTACATAGATTAGAAACAAAATAACTATTATGTACATACTAACATATACTTTGTTAAGTATATTCAAAGCAAAACATACCATAAATCTTGCAATTCAATTTCCATACAATTAGCAAATCTTGTGCCAACTTTTGTACTTATGGTTGAACCTTCACTAATAACTTGTCCAATGACATCTGCTTTCATATCAAGACTTTAATAATTAATTAATTTGAAGGAGAAAAATGAAGACCATATTAATATTAACAACTGAAGACTTGGTTAATATTCTTAATGGGGACTTTTACACCCGGAGATATCGAGAGTATCATCTTTCATGAAAACCATTTAGATTCAATATGCTAATGTTATGTTGTCAGTCAATTGTAAAAGACCATCAATTTAAAAATAATGAAGACCATAATAGGCATTGTAAAAAAGGAGAAAAATTAGAAGGCTTCACCTGTGAACACAAAATCTTTTCCATCTCTGTCTACAAGTTTCTCAAAAGGCAAAAACTCAAACTTATGTCTTGAGATGCTAGGTGCATTATCAGTGATACCTTTGATTATAGTGTTGGCAAAATTTGTGATCATCAATTTGTTTTTTGCCATAATATGCCTCCTTTCTTTGTTCTTCTAAATAGAGAAATTTTCAACCACGTAAATGTTTCCTTCAACGAGTAATCCACGGAATTTATGAGTGAAACTGCCTTTGATGGTAGCATGGGTATGGGAGTCCTGCAAAGGAAAAAAGTAAGGAAAAGTTTATTAATTACTTTTTTCCTGTTATGGGCAACAAGTAAACTAAAAGGAGAGAGAAAAATTAACATAATATTTTTTAGAGAGAAAAATTACTTGTTCGTCAATAAGAACCATTTTTGTACTAAGGAGATCTGTTTGGTTGTTCATATCGAAAACATCCTGTAATCTCGATATCTGAACCTTTATCACCCAATCATCTTTGTCAGAATTTAGCTTGGCTAAATATGAGATAGGCTTTTGGTTGTTTCGGTTGTTCATAATGTGAACCGCAAATTTGGAGCATGTAGTGGGAAAATAGCAACAATTAATACATGATTTTTTTATCGAGAAAAGAAAAATAGGAAAAGTTAATATATTGATCATTTACCTTGGCGCATCCATAGTGTATAATAAACTAAGGAAAGAAATAAATCTGGAGGTTAGAGTAAAAAATATGGAGGATAGAGTAAAAATAGGATGAGGTACTTTGTGCACATAATATATATTTTTAGTTGCAATATTTAATGAGAGGAAAAATGTATGGCATGGTCAATTTTTAAAATAATATATAAATGGCATCTAAGTACTACATTAATAGAGGCATGATGTAAGCCTTCTATCCTTCAAATGGGTCTTAGTCAAATACCCTACACTATGTCTTGGCTTTTGACAATAAGGGAGGAGTAATTGAGAGTAATTGACAAAGGCATTAATGAGGAGAACAATTGAGAGTAATTGAAAAAGGCATAGTGCAAAGAATATGAATAATTTGTACAATAGTTATGCTGATGCGTTAAAAAAAAGGGGGTGTGAGTTGAATCGATGAAGCTCAATTATTAAATTGAATGTTTTCAATTGCAACAATTGTTGTAATTAAATTGAACATTTTTTTCCCAATTGGTGTTAGACAAAGAGTATGAATTATTTCTAAATAAAACATTCAGATTCTTTAGAGGGTAAATTGAATGTTTTTTTTCTCCAATAGTATTTAAAATCTAAAGAGAGACACTATATTAATTTCAATTCATATGTATGTGCTATGATTATGAATTTAATACACAGGGAAGTGAGAATCCAAGAGCCAAAGCAAAAAACTAATGAATTTAAAACGTGAAAGTGTGAGATTCCAATTCATGATTTTACTTTGCCATCAACGTTATAGGAATTAGTCCAAATCACTTTCAAACATTAAGATTCTTAGAATTGAATGTAATATTTAAAAAGAAAAAGATCATTTCTAAACATTCACAATATTATAACTGAATGTAATATTAAAAAAGGAAAAGATTGTTTCTTAAAGAAATTTAAGATTAGTAAATTTGTTTTTATTTTGGAGTTTACACTTTTTAATAATACCACTTTACTTAGGCAATAGACATAATCAAAATTGATGAATTGGCAGATGACATGGAAGACACATGTCGTAATATTGTGCTATCATTCAATTTTAATACTATTTAGATATACTACTATAGTTGAGATATTTCTTCTCTAAATAGAGTATTTCAATGCATGTCAACATGAATTATTGAATTATTTGTTCTTTATTATCAATTTTTCACTTTATGTTACAAGGAGTTGACATACAATTGTTCGTATTATCAAATATGTTGTAATCCTAAAATGCTAAAAAAATTTCTTACTTGATTTTTATAAATTTTTAAAAAAAGAAAATTTAATACAGAAGACTATAGATGTCCATGCGAAGCATAAGTTTAATGTTAGTGTGTTATTTATATATGAGTTTTATCCAACTTTTAATAATGGCATCCTATGTGCCCACATGATGTACACATGGCACGTGCTTGACAATCCTACATGTCATTTATATATGAGTCATATCCAACTTTTAATATATATATATATATATATATATATATATATATATATAAAATATAACAAATAGTAATTAAGTATTTTGTAGTCTACATGGACAGAAGAAGAAGGGCAATTTCTTATATGCTCCTGGGAGCACATGCTCCTATTACCCATGTGTATATATTTTTTAGGCATGTATTTGTCATATATTAACTTTTTAATATATATTTGATGATGTGGCTCTCGAGAGTATGTGTTTCCAGGAGCATGATATACACATTCAAGAAGAAGACAGACACCGAACGATTGACATAATGATAACCATAAAAAAAGGATAAAGAAAATGGGAATAACATCCCTAATTCCCTAATAACCCTAAAAGAGAAAAAAGAAAAAAAACAAAGTGAGACTAACACCCCCAGGAGACATCACAAAAGCTGGAAAGACGACCTGTACTTTCAAGTTGCTTCTTAAGTCACTGACACATTGGAGTTCCAGAAAAAAAAAAATTAGTAAATGAAAAAAGGGATTAAAAAGAAAAATCATTCTTCTTGATACAACACAAACATAGATGGGCTGGAATTACAAAAGAATATCAAAGGTCTACAATCTTTTTTTTTTGGGTTAGAAATAAATAAGTTCATTTCATTTCGTTCTCATTGAAGTCGCTAATATAAAGAGGAAATTCCTCCACCCACACACAATGGTCTTTTATATCCTTAGCTAGATTGGCCATGGCGTGGGCAGCCTCATTAGCTTCTCTACTAACATGACAGATATGAAGCATTGGAAATAACAAGCTCAAGCTTCTAACATCCCTAATTAGAAGGTCAAACTCAGTAAGTAAATTATCCTTCTCCCAAGCTTTGCAGACTTCAAGGCAATCAAGTTCAAAGATAACTCAGGGGAAACACATCTCATGAGCCCAACGCAACGTCCACTTCAATGCAGTCGCTTCGACAGCACAAGCCTCCATCGGTCTGTTTATTCGCCTTGCTAAGCAACCTAAGATGCTCCCTTTATGATATCTAGCCATTGCACCAATGCCTATACACCCTTTATCCTTGAAGACCGCAACATCGACATTCACTTTAATAGTTCCTTCAGGTGGTTTCTTCCATGAATGTGAGATTCTAGTTGCGCTTCGACCGAGTATCTCATCCCACCATCCATGTTTGCCCTCTTGAACAAGCTCAACATGGCCTCAGTTTGGCATTACACAATTTGGGACCAACCTGTTCTTGTTTCCATACCCTAACATTTTGAGCGTACCATAGCCTCCATGCATAACAAAAGATCAACTCAGCTTGTTCTACATCCCTTCCATCGAAAACAGCTGCTACACAGCATCTGAAGGAGGTCAATGGCACGAGTTGCAAGTCTTCAACTGTACTAACTCTGCTCTATAAATTTGTAGCAATGGGGCATTTCATATAATGTGCATTGGATCTTCTTCCCCCTATCCACAGAAATCACATCCCGGATCATCACACACCCGTTTTTTTCTCGAGATTAAGCCTCCAGGGGACAACATCACGACGCCCACGTCACACAAAATCCCTCATATAACTGGGAACATCAAGCTTTCATATGTTCCTCTAAAGAGTCAAGTCTCCCTCCCTTTTTACTGTTGCAACAGCCTGCTTCCTGGCTAACCAATATCCTGACTTAACTGAGTAAAGACCACTTTGACTGAAGGCCCAGGTCAACTCATCATCGAACATAACAGTGGAATAGATTTTATCAATCCCACCTCTTCCTGGGTGAAAAACGCAGTGAGAAGAGGCTCATCCCACTTCCTACTTTCTCCATCCCATCTCACCAAATTGCGAACCTACAATTCCTCCGTCCCCTCCACCACAGGTTAAGAGACTCTCATGTTTTCTCGTCTAGGCAACTAATTATCACTCCACACTTTAATCTTGTCCCCAATCCCCACACGCCATCTTACCCCTTTCTGTAGCACAACCCTGCTCATAAGTAAGCTTCTCCAAGCAAAACTAGGTTTATAGCCTAGCTTTGCATGCAGAAAGGAGCCTCGAGGATAATACCTCACTCTAAACACCCTACTGACTAAAGGCATACCATCTCTTAAGAGCCTCCATCCTTGCTTAGCTAGAAGGGCTAGGTTAAACTCATGTAGAGAGCAAAGACCCATCTCACCCAAATTCTTTGGTATACACATCTGCTTCCAACACAAAAATCTAATTCCCTTCTCCTCTCCACACCACCAAAATGCATTAAACATTTTTTGAATTTTGCCACACAGAGAAATTGGGGGCATAAAGATGCTCATTGCATAGGTTTGCATGGATTGGGCCATTGATTTAATCAAAACCTTCCTCCCTGCTTGGGGCAATTGATTTGCCTTCCACGCCCTGGTTTTTTTTCCAAACCCTTTCATGTAGATATGCAAAGACCTCTTTCTTTTTATTCCCAATTAGGGAAGGAAGCCCCAAATGCTTACCCACCCCCATTTGTTAGCTGACATTAAGAACCTCTTGAGTCACCAATGTAGCCTTTTTCAATACTGCAGGGATAAAAGATATCGAAGACTTGGTGAAATTTATGCATTGACCAGAAGTAACCTCATGGGCCCTCAAATTCGCCTTAAGCTTCTCAGCCTTCTCCAACCCTGCTCTACAAAACAACAGACTGTCATCTGCAAATAAAATATCAGAAATAAAAGGAGTATTCCTCGACACTCGAGCCCATGGAGAGCACCGTCACCCACTGCCTTCTTAATTAAACCACTCAAGCCCTGTACACCCAGAATAAAGAGATAAGGTAATAGAGGGTCCCCTTGCCTTAGTCCACGCTCTGCACAACCGGACCCACCAACTGACCATTGACCAATATATCAAACTCGATAGAAGTTACACAAGCCAAAACACGCTCCAGCCACTGTCCCCCAAAACCCATCTTCCTCTAGACCGCCTCCATGTACGCACATTCTACTCTATCATATTCTTTGCTAATATCTAATTTGACAACCATCATAGGATTCCTTCTGGTTTTATTATGCTTCAACGAATGCATACACTCGAAAGCAATCAGGATATTATCTACAATTAAACAACCCGGTAAAAAAGCACTTTGGTTTGAAGAAATAATTCTAGGAAGGATTCCCTTGAGTCAGTTCGCCAACGTTGCACAAGCTAATGGGCCAAAGATCAGTCATAGCTTTTGGGTCCTTGCACTTGGGAATCATGCAAATATTAGTCTTGTTCAAACTTCCAGGTAGTGTTCAACAAGGCCAAACAGCAAGCTACCACATCGTTTTGAACAATATCCCAAAAAAATTGGAAAAAAGAGGGAGGCATACCATCAGGGCCCGATGCCTTGTGAGGATGCATCTGGAACAAGGCCTCTCGTAGCTCTTCAGCCATGAAAGCCCTACAAAGGTGCTCATTATCCTCGACAGTGACACATGTTTGTCTGGCGGTGAGTACAAGGTCAAGAGCTAGTGCACCTTTGGACGCGAAGAGCTCATCAAAGTAATTCACCACCACCCTATGAATATCTTCTTTTGTCTCCCACCATATACCATCTCCATCATTCAAACCCACAATGTGATTTTTTTTTTCCTATGATGCGTTGCCCTAGCATGAAAATACCTAGTATTACAATTCGCCACTTCTGAGCTTTTCTATTCTTGCTTTTGTCCTCCAAAAGTCCTCCTCTTTTTGCGATAAATGATTGAACTTGGAGCACTATTTTTTGTATAACTCAACATTCTCCTTAGTTTTGGGTTGACTCCTCAATACTTTCAACTCCTTCTGGGCTTCAAAAATCTATTTCCTAAGCCCTTTAAAAGTAGCCCGCCTCCACTGCCCTAATGCCACACAACACTTTCCAATTTTCAAACTACAATCATCAATCTTCATTCCACCTTGCCATGCTTCCTTCACAACCCTGCTGCACTCTTCCTCCTTGAGCCAGAAGGATTCAAAGTGAAAACATTTTCTTGCTTTGTTAACTCCCCTCAGTAGTTTCTCAAAACATAATAGGATAGAAAGATGGTTAGACCTTGAAACTCTAATATGCTTGATAAGTAAGTCTGGAAATCTTGTCATCAAATCATGAGTTGCAAAAGCACAGTCAAGCCTCTCCATTATATTTTATACATCATGCTTGCTATTATCCCATATAAACAGGAAGCCCGAGAATCATACGTCTAACAAATGACAGCCATCGACGGCTTGTCTGAAGCCCCGAAGCATCCAAGGCTCTCTATCAGATATCTTTGTTTGTCAGCTTCTTCCAAGATATCATTAAAATCACCACATATGCACCACGGCAGCTGAAATTTGTTTGCAAGATCATGTAGGAAAGCCCAAGCATCATCCCTTCTACTCTTCTCTAGGAAAGCATAATATCCCGTTAACTGCCAAGCACCATCATCACTAGATTCATCCATCAGTAAATCTATATGATTTCTCGAGTATCCAATAAATTTAACATCCATCTGAGCTTTTCAGAATACCGCCACACCCCTCGACCGACCCACTTTGTCTACCGAGAAAGCAAAGTCGAAACCTAATTTCAATTTGACATACTCAATCCTTCTCTGCACACATAATGTTTCACAGAAAAAGATAATGTTTCGTGACTTCGTCCTTACCAAGTCAGTGAGTACATCAACTGCTCATGGGCTCCCAAGCCCACAGCAGTTCCATGAAAGTATTTTCATTTTTCCTGATGGGATGATCCCCAGCACCCGTCAGTTTAGTAGGAAGTTTACCTTTGCTTATAGATATCTCCATCTCACTCCCACACTCAAAAATGTTGCTGTCATCTGTTTGCTAAGCGTTGTAGACCCTCCATGTCACTCCTCCTTCCGATCGGGTTTCTATTTTAGTCCCATAGAAATCTTTTTGACGTTTGGGCATGGCATTTGGATCCTCTAAGAAATCAATTTTGTTTTCACCGTTATTACTCAATCCACTAGCTTTATTGGACTTGCTTTGCATAGGTGCCTCCTCCAGGAGACATCGTACAATTCCTCAGCCTTGTGGCCCATTTACTAAAGGTACCTACTGGTTCTCACGCACAATATCATTATTCCCATGATTTTTGTCTACCACTAATTGCAGAGATCTCGATAACAGATTCCGAAGATCTTGCTCTTACCTTATTTCTCCTAAATTTGAAATTATCTCCTTCCCACCTTGATGAACGAAATCCCCATTTTGCCCCTGATTGCGTTTGACTCCCTGTTTCCCAAAGACCACCATTACCGGTGATCTCAGCAAACATCTATCTGCTCCACTTGACTGTCTCCTTGAGTTGGTGCTCTTAGCCAAGGTCCATGTTGCCTATCCTCCAAAGCAAGTTCCGGGAAGTTCATAAGGATTTCATATTCCTTTTCACTATTGCTTAAGACATCCACAAACATAACAGAACGTCGGTAATCTCTTGTACTTGTAATGAACCCAGATGATGTCCCCTCCGTCATGTTGATCTCCATACCACGGCGCAAATGGCGGTCAATCCTCATGTCAATGAGCTCCCGACTATATTGACCATAATCCTCCGAGTCAACTTCAATAACCCTTCCAATTTTACTTCCAATAGATGACTAAATCTCAACATCTTAGTAATTGAAAGAAAGGTCGTAGATTTGGACCGAGAACATAGCCGAGACCAAAAGAATCTTTGGTTGTTTCTCGTAGCCTTTACAGTCCTTCAACACTACCAGATTTTGATCGAAACTCTAAGGTCTCCGTCTAACACTCTCCTGTAGTCCGTCTCATGGGAAAACTGGAAAAGGAACAAATTTTCGCCCAATTCCCGTATAAATACTCCCTTCATTGGCCTCCACACCATTGCCATCGTTTTCTTCATAGCCCTGCTATGAAGAACTTATCAGTGTGAACTCTTCCTACCAAACACCATATAAACTCCTTGCATCTATTGCCAGAACTAGGGCATCTCGTCGGCACAACTATTCCTTCTTCCTCATCATCAGCAGCGATAGCCTATTTGTCAACTCCTCCAATTTTTCCCCTTCAAAGCTCGATGATGCCATCTCGACTGTCGACACGCACTAGATCGACCCAACCACACCAGACTTAGGACAAATACTTGCACCCAATGGCAAGAAACGCACCTCATAAGGGCTCCCAAGGAAAGAGACAGGAACCAAGATCCTCCAGAATGCCGCCTCTAAAACCCTAACCAAAACTCTGGGAGTCTTTGAGTTAAGGTCTACAATCTATGTATTTATGTTTGTGCATAAATTGTAAGGATTATAAGTAAAAAAAGGAGCAATTAAATCTCATACTGTTTAATTGAAACAATTTAATTAAAAAGAAAAACTAAGCAATTAATGACATCCTATGTGCTCATGTAGCATCCACACCGCATTTACTTAACCCATCCTATGATTCATTCATATGTAGGTTCTATCCAACTTTTAATAATGACATTCTATGTGCCCACATGGAAAACACATGGCATCTACTTGAAAATACTATGTGTCATTCATATATGAATTATATCCAACGTTTAATACTAAATGTCTCATATAGGACCATCTTAGAAAAGCATCCGTGAGACAAGGAGTCAACGTCATCGTAAAAATTATATAATCTACGTGATTCATTCGGGGAGCGATACTCACGCTCGTATAGAGAATGATAACTGTCAATTATTTTCACCCCCATCCAAACCAAAATTCAATCAAAAATCACAATAACGCGTCACACGGTTGCTAACGTTGAATCTGGTCGTATAGAGTATTGATCGTTGTTGGCATTGATTGTCATGAATGTTTGTGGTTAAGAGTTGCATAGGTGTTGCACAAATACTTTACAAATTGCACAGGTGTTGGATGACATACTTTACTTTTAGTGATGTCAAACTTAAGCACAACACTATCTTTTTACAAATTAAACGGTTACTAACAAAACTTTTGTTTGTTATGTACGTAGATGGTACTGTACCTATTTGCTGAATGTGGTACTGGGTTTCAAATCGAAATGAAAGAACCTCTCACAATAGGAGGCAACATTTGTAATTACCTAGCATATGTAAACTGCAAGAGAAACATGTCTACGATAACTTTTATTGACTATAAGAGTGACTAATGGTTCATTACTAGTGATTTTATAAAAGGGAGTACTAAATGAAATATTGGTCACTCTGAAAATCAAAGTTATTGTAAAATATTTCAGTAGTCACGTCAAAATCTGTAATATGTTACCCTTTTCTAAGTATGTCTCATAATGAAATTTGCCTCGTACATTTTATAATGAAATTTGCCTCATCTTGCCTATTGCAAGCATTAGTTTACTTTTTCAAGTACTATAGGTGACGTATAATTTGTAAACGAATCAATATTTGTATTAGTCATCCAGATATTGTGGGCGTGACTTTTTAGATACGTTGGAGTGACTAAGCATTAAATTTAGGGCGACCTGTTAATGTAAGAGTGACAATTAATTCATATAACAGTTACTGTGTCAAATTTTTCTAATAAATAATAAAAAAATAGATATATCTAGCCCTATCATGAGTCACCTCAAATATGTCCAGCTTATATTATCTCTCAACTAGCATGTCCGTCTATTATGAAAATAACATTGCTTGGAGTCACCCTAAATGAAGTGTGAATCATCATAGTGACAAAAGTCATATAAACTCATTTAAAATCTTTTACATTTTTCAATGTGTGTGACGTGATAAATTGATTTTGGTATCAATCACACAATGATTACATAATATGATGTACTCTATCTACATGATTCGTTTTCCAGAGTATTAAAATTGATGAATCTCAAGCTAATGAAGAAGATTTGACTGGATGTTTGGTAGGTCATTGTGCCGATACAATTGATGAAATTTTTAAGGCATGTTGTCTGCATGCAAGATCTATAGGATTTAGTGCAAGAAAGGCTATAGAAAGAAGGACACGTGGGGAAGAAGATAAAGTGCTTGAGAAATACTTTTTATGCTCTTGTGCTAGTGTAAGTAGTGATATATCTAGAATAAAATAGTAGTTTAGCATAATATAACTTCTACCCAAAAAAAAAAAAAAAAAAAGAGGAGGAGAAGAAGAGTGTCAATAACTTGAACAGGAGGTAACGTACCATTAAGGGTGTGTTTGGCAGGGTTGAAAACCATTTTCCTAGAAAACTATTTTTCATGTAAAATGATTTTCAACTTATATTTTTAGTTGCTAGGTAAAAGGAGAAATGAAGTTTCTGAAAAATGAGTTTGATTAGCAAAAAGTGAACGAAAAAGCTAAAAAAAAGCACATTAGTGAAAAAGCAAACATGAGCAAGATATTTAGAGAAATAGAAATTTATATTTTGTTCTTTAGGGAATTATATTACAATAGTGGTATTATACAGACTGAAGTTGTGACAATATGTACATCTTTCAATTTTTTTTGTTCTTACCTGATGCCAATAATTTGATGCTAGCAACACTTTATCGATCTCCCACCTTCGAGTAGGAATCCAAATAAAGAAGAGGAAAGACCTAGTGAGTTTCTTTATCTTCTTAACCCTGACAATAAATTGCAAAGCATTTTAGATTTCGATGAAATCATGATTGTTGGATTCACCGGCATCAGTATTGGTATTGGCATCGGAATGATATAGTTTCGCTAATCTTTAATATATTGCCTTAATCTTTGAACTATATGTCCCTGCCTTAATCTTCGAACCATATGTCGAGGAAATAGACACAGAAAAGAGAAAGAATATGAAATCATGCAAGCGCCAAAGAAACATAAAATCAACTTACACTCCATTCAAAGTGAAAATATTTTCCTTTATTCTAAGGAAAATGATTTTCCCCCGAAAAAATTTACCCTCATTATTTTACCAAATACCGTAAAATAAGAAAATTATTTTCCAGAAAAATGATTTTCATCTATAGCAAACATACCCAAAGAACAAAATTGAAAGAGAAAGGGAAGTATGAAATGCTTCACTACATCCTTGTTCATAATCACCTACCTGTGTGACTTACCTTGTGCCACTATAATTGTTCGGAACGAAAAATGACACAAGAGAAAGGGGAACTTATTGAACGAATGCATTCTTCAGGTATCTGACTAGTTGATTCATATCGATACATGTCCAATGAGGCTCGGGGTGAAGAAAATTTTGGGCATATAATGAAGGATCATTTCAATACATACATAGCTGATGGTTAAAGCCTCTGAAGGGGGCGATGCACAAACTCTTATTGACATTTTAGATCAAAATCCTATAGAGGATAATGACTTCTTCTTTAGAATTAAATTGGATGAGTTAGTTTGGTTGTCTAATGTATTATAGATAGATTCTATGATGAAGGAGGATTATAAAATTTTTGGAGATATGGGGTTGAATTTAATACAATGTACAGAACAAATCACTACAACTTGATATGTGGAGCGTTTATGGGATTAAATAATCATTGAAGCAATGTCATGTTTGGATGTGCATTTGTGTCAAATGAAAGAATAGAATCATTTGAGTAGCTATTTGAAGTAGTTAAGAAATCCATAGATGGAAAGTGTCCTACGAGTATATTTACAGATCAAGACCAAGATATGAGTAATGCAATCGAAAAGCTATGTCATGTTATTAATTATAACCATTATCATACTGACTAATGCATAATTGGTATTTGGAATAGTCGCATTACTTGGCTTTGTTCAATTCATAAGACTGCGTAAAGCATATGGCTTGCATCTTGTCTAAAGTTGAACCAACTTGCATGTTCCCATCTTGAATGAAGTTGAACCAATTGGCATGTAGCAAAACTCCTTTTGACAATGATTGAGTTGATGAGTCATTGTTGTTAAAACTGCCACATGGTTCTACCTTTAGGAAGTCAATTTATCGATCTTGGAAGAGACCATCTCGTGAAGTTCTCACACTCAAATGATGTTCTTAAAGGATGACTTCTTAGAAGTTTCAGGGTGACTAAATACTTATTCTAGAGTAACTTTTTATTTTACAATTAGCTAATAGAGATTATCATTTTAAAAAAATAAAAATCACCCCAATGAATATATTATTCGTCCCTATAATTATCAAAAGTTACCCTGCCATATCAATTTTTCAATACCTTTCAAATAACACAATCTTACACAAGACCTATTAGTGCGTAATATGATATCATAGGTAACCATATATTAAGTTTACATGTATAGAAGTGTGAACCCAAAGACAAAGAAAGACATGAATGATTAATCAACAATGATTAAATACAAGGATTTGTATAAAAAGTACTTTGATTATGCCTGCCTTTTGTTCTTTGTTCATTCAATATTCTTGTTTGTCAGTTCATGCATCCTCTTTTTAGATATCCTATAATATATCAAATGTTAAAAAACTAAATAGATTAATCAATAAACGTAATATATCAAATATGATGCTAAATAAGAGAGTTATTCTTATGAAGCTGCAAGTTTCTCATCATTTAAATTATGCATCAATTGATTTGGTTTTCGTTTTTAATGTCACAACTTTAAGGTTTTTCCTTCAATAAGGCATCATTTATGCCATTGGCATTCAGAACAAAATGCTATGTCTCGCTTTGGCTCACTTAAGCAAGATCGATCTTTCAAAGATCCCTTTAAGAAATGCTTGAGAGGATGTAGTACAGAGCATGAATTTCTACCAATGTTGGGACAACATGCTCAAGCAACATGATCTCGATGACGATCCGATAGACACCTAAAAATGGCACTCTATTTTAATAAACCCGATGACGAAACTGATAGCCCAATTTGAATGTGTAAGGGCCCAGCAGATTGACAGGCTGAAAATAAATAAAAAGAGAGAAATAGAAACATGTCAAGGTCACAGGAGGAACAGGCCCAATGGCCTGCTCTTCACATGAACCTGGTTGGGTTTCCAAAAATAAGAGCTCGCCCGGGTTCCTGTTTTCCCTTTGGGCGAATCCTGCTCTTATATGGGTGAGTCAAACAGAATTTAATACAAACTAGATTTTCGTGCCTAATAAAATTAATGAGAGTTCCATTCTACCAAGACAATCTAAAACTTAATCGAAATAGGATTAAATCTCCTTCTCCTAGTTTGATTCACGTCGTCTCTTCAACGGTTATAAAATCAGGCTAACCCCCTTGGGTGAGGAGGTGAGAAAAATAATTGACAGCGGCACAGAGTTAGAAAAAAGAGAGTCATAATCCATTTTCTGAAAGAAAGAGATAGTGTTAGGAGAGGAAAATCACATCAGTTCCATAAATCGTCTTTTGTTGGTTCCTAAAAGATTCAAGCAAGGTTACCATGAGAGTGCATCCTATAACCTTTTCTTCCTTTCTCTTTACTATTTTTCATGAAATTTAGTTGATTGCAGTTTGGCAAAGATGTAATTTTCTAGGATATTTTCATTCCAACTCACTGTAAGTATTTGAGCAATTTAACCTTTTGATTATTTTAATTGACACTATGTCTTCATTACATGAATGATTCTAATTTTTTGCATGAATGTATATACATTAGTATGATTAAGTTTTAACCTCCCATATTAATTGGCAGAGGCCGTCAGCGATGATGGGCAGTGATAGGTTGCACTCCACCACCGTGCCTTCATCCCAGAGTCTAGAATCTCGGTTCCAAATCAAAGAGTCAGGATGGATCCCTGCACTAGGGATTATTTGAGGCCTTTTCAAAACTCTTTTGAGGCAGCTTCAATTTGTCCCTTCGGTGTCCCTATTGGTATGATCTGCTTCAAAAGGTATTATGGTTTGTAAGTTTTCATAAAACTCAATGATGACTCTATAAGTTAGAAGATTAATGCTTTTTTTTTCCTTACAGTTTCATTTGGTATTTGTTCATGCATTACTAGACTTGGGTAAACAGATTTGGACCAAGGCCGTGGAACTTGCCTGGACCAAAATCAGGGCTTTGATCTGACTTAAAAACCTACTCGGGTTCCTAGATTAGACCTGCACCTAGCTTCTGGGTTAGACACTCAGACTGAAAAGACTTCCATGGCCCCAATCATTGGAGGACTAGACCTAGCCCTGCACAGGTTCCTTAGCCATGTCTAAGGCCCAACTTCTTGTGTTGCTATAGGCCCATGTCCGCCTTCCTTATTTTTGCAAAAAGAAAATACCTAAATCATATTTCTAGGAAAATAGAGAGTGCCTAGCACCTGAGCCTAACCATTCAAGGGGGATCGCACCCCTGGGAAAGTGGATCCTTACATATCCCTAGTTTAATGATTGTATGGTTTAAAGGACAAGTGGTGTACAACATTAAGTAATGATTTCTTTTCAGCGAGGATATTATCTTCCCAAAGAAGTGAAAGCACAAATAATGCAATAGGATTAAGAGCAAACAAAATGACTAATTCAACAGAGTTCTGTTGAATTTTCAATACAACAATAAGACATTGGAGAATAACTTAAGGATATGACAATTTTCACTGCTCATGATCTATTCCATCTTCTATTTATCCATTAACGGGATTATTGAAGCATGCATCAGAGGTATACACCTTAACTCTTTATAGAGATGTTGAGCAAGAATTTGGTATTGCAATTGGCACATTTGCTAGGGAATTGAATAAAAACAAGCTAACGCCAATATATAAAGTATCATTGGATGAAACAATTTTGAAGTCTCAAATGGTAACCTTTGATGCAAGTATGGGTCACGTGGCATGTACATGTAAGAATTTTGAGGGGTCAGGACGGTTATGCTTTCATTGCATGCGGGTATTGCATATACATTCTATATCTAGGATAGCTGAATGTTACATATCCCTAAGGTGGACCAAGTATGCAGAAGCTGCAACTTGGCAAAGACAAAAGGAGCAACAAGGATGAGGAGCATCCTTTGATCCTTGGTGTCATAGCATAGCTAGAAAGTTCTATAATCTAGTGTTAAAGAGCTAAAATTGTGCACAAGTTCGTTGCATCATAGAAGAAGGCTACAACAGACTTGTTGAGACAATGGACAACATCATATTGGGTAGTAAGGATACTAGTGCCTAAAGCAACACAAGTTTAGCATGTCCTTGAACCGTGGTCTTTAATCCACATCGAGCAATAAAAAAAGGAAGGCCGAAAAGGATTAAGGGGCATTTCGAAAGAAGAAGGAAAGTAATCACTCAAGAAGTAACTGCAGAAGTTTCAACATCTTGCCCTTAGAAAGAATTTGGGACAAAGACACCTAGACATAAATTGTTTTAAGTATATAAATACATAATACGGAGGTTGTTGTATCAGCTATAATGCCTATTATGATCGACAAATTAGTATATATGCAATAGTAGTGGCTACCCTACAGTGTGAGTGATATGCAATTATGAGAACTAGGGTATCTTACATGAATGTTGATTACTATTATCATGTCACTTTTTTATAATTGGATATAATAAACCTCTTGTTATTGTCAATTCCAACACATAGGGGCATATATATTTTTGTAATGAATGACTTGCTATATATCTTGGGGCAACAAATAATGTACTTCAGGGTGATTTTTCACATAGTTAGGATGATTAATAATTAACTATAGAGTAAGTTAAATAGATGTTACATAATATTGATTATTGGGTCATCCAAATAGTGTGAAAAGTGACTATAAAATACTCATCTTAATATAACTTGTTAACTTTCTTAAAGCCCACAATGTATTTATTAATATTTTTTAGTAAAACACGAAAAGAGATTACTCAATTAGTGTATTCCTCATTGTTATGTTTGAATTATCTTAATATTTATATTGTTTAAATATGTAATGATTAGAGGTGTTAATTCGGGTTGATGTTTCGGGTAGTTTTCGGGTTGATGTGACTTGTTTTGTCTTTTTGTGCCATAATTCCTAAATTGTTCCCGCAAAGCTGAAATTATTTTACAAATTTCTTTAAGGTGTTAATCCAAGTTATTATTCTTCATCGGCATTTTATGTTATTTGAGAAATCTTGATGTTCATATTTGGTTGCGTTCAAATTGTGTACTCAAAAGTTTTTTCTAACAGAGCAATATTATCTTTTAATAAATTTATGGTTATGGGATGAACTCATTCAAGGATGGTTGATAAATAGTTTAGTCTGTTTTTATAGTGGTTTAACAAGTTTTGCCTCAAATTTCTAGAAGTTAAATCAAAATATCTTAAATAATCTCATGCTCTTTCTTGAGTATAGTATTTTAGTTCTGACAAATTAAAACTTTGTCCTGCTGAATAGTTACCGTCTCTGGCTAACTTAGAGTTTGATTGTAATCTCTTGTTAAACCGATCCATTATGGTCGTTCTTAAGTTTACGATGTGTTTTTAGAGGTAGGGCTCTGATACCATTTAATAAAAAGTCGAGTGGTTTTCTATATGAAAAGGCGGTAAAACCATTTCATGAATTATTAGAGTGATTCACACTATTTTAAAAAGGGTTTGCGAAGTTTTAATGGAGGCACTCGGATACTAAATCAACAGAATGAAATTTCAAACAATCTATCATGAAATCTTTCAATACAAAAATGAGTTAGAGAAATTATACCTTAAAGAGCTTGATGTGTCTTACTTTTTCGTACTCGTCTTACTCCACCCTGATGCGAGATTTACCTACTTCTTTCTGACTGTCGCCACTCTTGCTAATATTCTTTCTCCAATCAAAGTTGTAATGAAAAGATCAGTAGACAAATAGTTTGAAGAAAGATTTCTCTTATTCCATTGTTGCTGGTTCTCCTTTCCCAAAGGTAGGGAATTAGAACATTTTACAGGGAGAGTGCTTAAAGATTTGAAGGAGTGTTTCTTACAAATGCCGATACCTCCTACTGAAATCGCCTACATTATTTATAAGGTAAGCAGGTGCGCTATGCGCTATAACCTAAGCGCTTACATCATGGGAATATAAGAAGATAAGATTTCCAACTAAAAAGATACGCTTTACATCTAAAATTCACTATTCTTGATAGAGTTGCTGTATGTTTCGTGTCTTGTACTGTTGGCAGAGATAAGAGTTGATAAAGCTGTGGTCCCTTGTGTCTCACATGGTGACTAGGTGAGAAAAATCTGTTTCTGTTCCTTGTCTTGTTCTGCTTTGTAAAGTTCAGCAAATTTGGTGCGTATAGCTGGACAACCTAGAAATTTCTTAGGCTTCAGTGCATAGCTAAAGTCAAAAGTTGTTCATCAACTGAGATACTTTCAGCTCCTTCAGTAGTAACTAGGATGAGATTTTTGTCATAGTAAAGAGTTCTTGCTCCTTTAATCATTAAATGCTTGCTCTGGCATTTAATAGCTAAAGCACTGGTGGAACGTTTATATTTGATCTATCCTTTGTCAAAATGAGGAGTTTTGAAGTGTTTATTTTTCTCAGCTGCGATAGATTATTTGGGATTGACTTGAGTAACTTCAATCAAATGGATAGAGGGATAGATTGTGTCTTCGTATTTTTCTGGAGAGATGGAAAAGAATCGAAGGCATACATATCCTTTACTGAATTGTTTGATAGCTTGTTTAAATGAGGTTGGAAAATTTTGGAATTCAATGAGGCTTAAGCTGGGATAACAATAGTTTAAATATCTGTAGGCAAAAAGTTCAAAGATCTGGTCGGGAGTTACCTTGTTAAAAGCAAGAATCCGTGTGAATAAAGAGTCTCTTGGATTGTTATAGAGTTCAGGTAATCCAGAGATTTTTTGGTAAGCGAGAATTGTCGCTTCACAATAGTTTCTGTAAAAAGAGTCTGATAGATCAATAGTTCAGATGCCAATATTTTGAATAACTGGTCTTGAAGCTAATAGCTTAGCTTTTAACTGTTACTTCTCTTTCTCTTCTTCAGAGAGGGGGTTTGAAGCATTTCCCTGATTTGGATGAAAAGATAGTTCAGAGAGTTCAGATTGGACTTTATTCAAATCCATCTTTGTAGAGTTCAGTTTGAGTTGTTCAATGGTTTGATGGAAATAAATTGTAAGTTCTTGAACTTTGCCAAGATTGGCTCTGAGATCTACAACAATTTCCTCAATAACTTCAATTTTTTCATTAACAGCTTCATAATATTCGTTAACATTAATCAAAATATCTTCAAAGTTCTGAATTAGCTGGGTACTGTCTACTTGTTCCATTGGAGCTTTGCCTTTGTCTGCTTAACTCATGTTCCCTTGATAAATAGTCTGCAATAAAGTTGTTTTTTCCTGCAACATGCTCATATATGGCATTAAACTGAGATAAAAATAGTTATCATCGATGTAATTTACGCATGTAAGGTCCATTATCTAAGGCTTGTTTTACAAAAGCAGTTGCTGCTTGGTTATCTGTTAAAACTTTAAATGGCTTAGGTATTAAAAAAAATCTTCATTTTGTAATTCCTCTAATAATTGCCAAAAGTTTTTTTTTCCATAGTATTATAATTTTCTTCGCGTTCAGAAAAAGTTCCACTATGATAACGACAAATTTCATTTAAATTTGTCTTCAAAATTGCTGTCTATGTTTTGTCAGATGCGTCTATTTGAAGAATTAAGTTGTCTTCAGGTTCAGGGAGTCTAAGACTAGGAAGTTATTGACATTCTTCCTTCAATTTTTTAACAATTTCTGTATGTTTTTCTGTCCAATCAAGAGTATTATTTTTTCTTAGTAGACTTTGCAAATATTTTTTCTTTTTGGCTAGGTCTGGTATATAAGAACTAGCATAGTTTAATAGTCCTAAAAACCTTTGAATTTGTTTCTTTGTTCTCAGGTGGTCTGGATATTCCATGATTTTTCGAGAGATATGTGGTTGTAAGCTTATTCCGTTTATGCCAACTTCAAAGCCTAAAAATTCAATTTTTCCTCTTTCAATCACAGTTTTTTTGTCACTAAGGCAGATGCCTTCTTTAATTGTTGTTTCAAGAAATGTGTTAAGATGGTTTCGATATTCTTCTAAAGTATCTGAACTTATTAAAATATCATCTACATAGACCGCACGAAAACGGTTAAAATGTTTAAACGCGCTGTCCATTCACCTTTGAAAGATTCTCAGTGCATTTTTTAGTCCAAAAGGCATAACAATACATTCATAAAAAGCTTGAAGAGTACTAAAATCTGTATATTCAATGCTTGTTTCTTCCATTTTAATATGTCAAAAGCCAGAATTACAATTAAATTTTGAAAAGAATTTTTTGTTTTTGACAAGGTTGATTAATACTTCTTCATTTGGTAGAAAATAGTTATATGTCTTTGTAAACTAATTTAGTTTTTTATAGTTAATAACCATTCTAGCCTTTCCTCTTCGTCATTCTGCTTCGTTAACTACCATAAAGGCTTGAGAGGAGTATGCTCCATTGGATGGTCTAATTAGTCCTTTTTTAAGTAATTCTTTTATTTGTATAGAAAATTCCTTGATGTCTTCTTCAAAGTGTAGCATTGGTTTTTATTTGATATAAATTTCTTGTGTTAGTTCTATTTTAGCTCGAAGATATTCAGATTTCCAAAATTGCAATAATTTTCAGACCAAATTCTTTTTAGTTTTGCTAAGAGGTCATCTTTCTTTATTATATTAACTGTAAAAGTAGGTTTTTGGGCTTGTATTTGAAGTGTTATGTGTTCATGACCATGTCCACAGCGCTTCGTATGAGCTCTGTATGGTTGTTTTAGAGTTGAAAATTTTAAGGTGTGACCACATTTTGTAGTCAGATAGACAGTATAAGGAGTTTGTGTAAATTTGGCAAATTGTTTTAGAAAATCATTTCTTAATAAAATATCATAGCCAGAGTTATATTGTAAAACCGTGGGTATAGTGAGAATTTTGTTGCCTAAAATGATAGAAACATTGTTCTGGATCAAATCTAAATAGGTAGGCATAGGATGAATACCTTTGATCCTAATTTTACGGTCATTTGGGATTTTATCCCATTTGGGAAGGAAAAAGTCTTGAAAGAAAATTACTTCAGATCCTGTGTCAATCAAAGCAGTAGCAGTAATGTCTAATTCTTTAACAGTTACATCTATATATGTAAGAATGGGAATTTCAAGTTGCATCATAAGCGTTCAAGAATAATGGTAGTGTGTTGATTCATAAGAGTTATATGAGTAGGACCAATCTCATAATTAGTATGTTGGTCAAGGAAAATCATTCCCAAGATTATATGGCAAAATTCATTTTTTATAGAATGATCAATATAGCAATCAAATTCTAATAGAATAGAATTAGAAGTTTTTAATATTATTCGAGACAGTTGATTTAGAGTTGCTCGTTGACCATCATAAGTAACAAAGTAATATTCTAATGTTGCTGAGACTGCTATTGGTAGAGGTATACAATGGCGTTGTGATGCTCCTGTATCTATAAGGATTTTATTAGAGATCCATTTTTGTCTATTAAAATAGTCTAATTTTGCTTTGTAGGTGCTATTATGCTTAGTTGTTACTAATGGAGGTGTAAACCTAGGTATAGTTATTGTACTATAGATTCGAGTTAAAACGGATTGATTAGCCACTCATCTTCATTTTTCAGTATAAGAAGTCTAGGTGCTTGATAGATGATTGATGCTTCATCTTCTTCAACTAATTCAAAGTCTGTTAACACAAGTATTTTGGCTTCCTACATAGGAGGAGAGATAATGGTACTAATAGTTGAAAAGATTGGATCTACACTTATTTTTTCTGTACGTTTTACATCTTTTATTGGAAAGTTAGTATTAGAAAAAAGTGTATAAGCCTCTATAATAAAAAAATAATGCATCATTTTCTAGTTGTAATTTAATGTCTGTTAAGAGTTTAAATTGCAAATTGAAAGTGTCTTCTATGTTTTTACTTTGCAGACTAACAGAATAATTCGGATAACATTCAAAAATTAATTTTTTGTAAATTAGATTACATTATAATGTCCCTAAATGGCTGTTTTGGATACTTTGAAATCTTCAATCATGTAATGATAGAATGATAGGTGAATTAATTCCTTCTTTAAAGCAAGCATTAACTGCAATTTGTATTCCTTGTAAATAAACATACTTAATTAGTTTTCTATCTTTAGTGGGAATTTCTGCTAAAAATTTATCAATTATCTCTCGAGTCATTAATTTTAATCGGATGTTTCCCTATAAATGTTGAATTTTAACTGGTTGTTCTGTAGTATAAAGTTTAAAATATCTTATTAAATTTTGCATTAGAAAGTCATCCAATTTTTTAATAAAATTTTGAGGGTCTTTTAAAGATAAATCAGTTGCTATAATTTTTTCACAAAGTTTCTAGTTAAAAGTTATTATTCCAGTATAATTTTCATTATTTTCTTGTTCTTATTGTAGCATAATTTCTGTTTCTTCAGTACTCATCTTCTGTATCTGAATAACTTCCCGTTTCTGATGTACTTGTTTCAGTTTCAGAGCTAATAGATTCATAACAGCTTGAAATTGCTTCATGTATACTAGAGGTTATTGGATAAAGTTCATCTTGAATCTCTTCAAATTCTTCTGAGAAGAGTTTTTACTATATTTGCTTTTCTTTTGTTACAATCAATAGATTTGTGCCCCATTTCTTCACAATTCCAACATTGACAAGCATTAGGTTTTTTTATTTCTTTTATAATATCTATTTTGTGGATTAAAGTTTTCTTGAGTTAGATTTTCGTGTCAAAAATGTTTACTACTTTTTTGTGGTTTATTTACTGATTTTTCAGTTTTTGTTCTCTTGGGAGTAAATTTTTTCTTTTTGGAGAATTTTTTCTTTGGAGTTTTTCTAGGAGTAGTTTTCTTGCTATATTGTTTTGGAGTTCTCTTTCATTTAGGTCTGAAATTTCGATAGTTTTCACAACTGTATTGTTCTGGTTTTGTAACATTTTCACAACACAGAGTTACTTCTTTAATATATTTTCATCCACTTTCTTGTAAACAAAGTTGAATCATTTCTTTATTTATTAGAGTTTGAACTGCGGGTGCAGATCTAAAGGCAGTGGGATTTGTTGCATAAACTTCAAATTTGTCTGGAAAGTATTTATTCTATGGATGAGGAAATTTATTTAATGATAGTTGGATATAGGGTTCTTGATTTTCTATAGAATCATAAAACTCAAAATAATATTTGTTAAATTCACAAAAGAAACTTTTATAATTGCATAAGTTACAAATTCTTAAATTGTTAAGTTTGTATAAAGCTTCTTTTTTCCCCTCTAGTCTATTTAATTCTGGATTTTCAATGAATTCATATCCTTGAAATTGTCCTATTAAATATTTTTCAAAGGTCCACACATAGTGTTCAATAGATATTCCAAGATTTCTTTTTACATCCACTTCTATTAGATTTCTTAGAGTTGAAGATAATCCATTATACCAATTTAGTAAATTCCTTGTAAAGAGTAAATTATTAAATTATAGATGGCATTAACATCTCTGTCTTCTGCGGTATAAGTTGGTTATTGCATTAAAAATAGTATTATAGAATTTCTCCAAGTGTCCAAAGCTGCTCTTTTATCAGCTACAGAGTCTCTATTTAAAATATAACCCCATGCTGGTACTGGTTCTAATAATAAAGGTTTTTTTAGTTTGAATTCTTCATTGATAGTACTCATTCTCATTGGATGTCTCATTTTGTTTTGAAAGTTCTCTGTATATTTATTCTTTCGAATTGGATTATTGCTAAAAGGATTCGAAGGTTCTCCGGTTTCATAGTTATTCAGATTGTTACTTCCATACACTGTCTGTGGGTGTTCCTGATTGCATGTTCACTTGTTTTACTAGTTCAGTTAATTGTAGATTTTCAAAGTCATTTAGCAATTCTTCAATAGCTTTATTATATTCACCTATTATTGGCTACTTTCTACTTCTTCTTGTTTTTCTTTGGCTTTAACTAATCATCTTTCTTCAATAGTTTTTTGAATAGCTTCTTCTTGTTCTTTTAAAATGTTATTTCGATATCGTTCAATATATTTAGCATCATCACTATTGGGGGTGACTTTATCAGGTAGTTTAATTTCTATCGGAGTATATTCTCTTTTTTATTTGGGTTTTAACATTCCTTCAAAAATTAAACCTATAAGTTGCATCTGCATTACTAGTTGTTTAATAGAGTTATCTATTTCTCTAATTTCTTCTTTCACAGCTTTTAGTTTGTTCTCTAGTTGCGAAAAGCTCCTTGTTTATTAATCTTCATCATTAAACCAAATTTCTGTATCAAATTTATCTAAGTTGTTATCATCGTTGTTGTCTATATTTTCACAAATTTCTAGATAAGTTCTTCTTTCTTCTTCATAGATTAAGAGGTCTAGTCTATTTTCATTTAACCAAATTATTTCTTTAGAGCTATTATTTTTTCTTAGTTGTTCAATTTTTTGTATATAAAATTTTTCTTTTCGTAATATTTCTTTTTTTGAAAACATTTTATATAAGTTGAGAACAGATTCACAATTTCTTTGAGTCATTATTTTTGGTTTGAGTATTTCAGGTTTTTCCATTTTGCTAAAAGTTTTCTCAAGTAAATATATTTTTATCAGTCGGTTAATTATAGTTATTATTTTTAATTCAAAAATTAAATCGTCGTTTTTGTTTTCAAATAAATATTTCAGTAGTTGTATCATATCTGTATCTCTATACATTCCTTCATCAAGTTCACGCTCAAATTCTATATCATTTAGATGTAAAATTCTTTGAAAAAGGCTTATTTGTTCTTTTGCCCTTAAAGCTTTGCAATAATGGAAAACTTTGAGGGCAAAAGAACAAATAAGCCTTTTTCAAAGAATTTTACATCTAAATGATATAGAATTCGCGCGTGAATTTGACGAAAGAATGTATGGAGACACAGATATGATACAACTACTGAAATATTTATGTTAAAACAAAAATGATTGTTTAATTTTTGAATTAAAAATATAACTATTATTAACCGACTGATAAAAATCTATTACTTGAGAAAAATTTTTAGCAAAATGGAAAAACCTGAAATACCCAAACTAAAAATAGTGACTCAAAGAAATTGTGAATCTCTTCTCAACTTATATAAAACATTTTCAAAAAAAGAAATATTACGAAAATAAAAACTTTACATACAAAAAATTGAACAACTAAGAAAAAATAATAGCTCTAAAGAAATAATTTGGTTAAATGAAGATAGAGTAGACCTCTTAATCTATGAAGATGAAAGAAGAACTTATCTAGAAATTTGTAAAATATAGACAACAACGATGATAACAACCTAGATCAATTTAATACAGAATTTTGGTTTAATGATGAAGATTAATAAATAATGAGCTTTTCGCAACTAGAAAACAAATGAAAGCTGTGAAAGAAGAAATTAGATAAATAGATAACTCTATTAACAACTAGTAATGCAGATACAACTTATAAATTTAATTTTTGAAGGAACGTTAAAACCCAACCAAAAAAGAGAATATACTCCGATAGAAATTAAACTAGCCGATAAAGTCACCCCCAATAGTGATGATGCTAAATATATTGAACAATATCAAAATAACATTTTAAAAGAACAAGAAGAAGCTATTCAAAAAACGATTGAAGAAAGACGATTACTTAAAGCCAAAGAAAAACAAGAAGAAGCAGAAAGTGGCCAATAACGAGTGAATATTATAAAGCTATTGAAGAATTGCTAAATAACTTTGAAAATCTACAATTAACTGAACTAGTAAAACAAGTGAACATGCAACCAGGAATACCATAGGAAGTGTAGGAAGTAACAATCCGAATAACTATGAAACTGGAGAACCTTTGAATCCTTTTAGAAATAATCAAATCCGAAAGAATAAACATACAGAGAACATTCAAAACAGAAGAAGACATCCGATGAGAATGAGTACTATCAATGAAGAATTCAAACTAAAAAATTCTTTATTATTAAAACCAGTACTAGCATGGGGTTATATTTTAAATATAGACTATGTAGCTGATAAAAGAGCAGCTTTGGACACTTGGAGAAATTCTATAATACTATCTTTAATGCAAGAACCAACTTATGTCGCAGAAGACAGAGATGTTAATGCCATCTATAGTTTAATAATTTACTCTTTACAATGAATTATATTAAATTGGTATAATGGATTATCTTCAGCTCTAAGAAATCTAATAGAAGTGAATGTAAAAAGAAATCTTGGAATATCTATTAAACATGGTGTGTGGACTTTTGAAAAATATTTAATAGGATAATTTCAAGGATACGAATTCATTGAAAATCCAGAATTAAATAGATTGGAAGGGAAAAAAGAAGTTTTACCCAAACTTACCAATTTAAGAATTTGTAAATTATGCAATCATAAAAGTTTCTTTTGTGAATTTGACAAATATTATTTTGAGTTTTATGATTCTATAGAAAATCAAGAACCCTATATCCAACTATTATTAAATAAATTTTCTCATCTATGGAATAAATACTTCTCAGACAAATTTGAAGTTTATGCAAAGAATCCCACTATCTTTAGATCTGTAGTCGCAGTTCAAACTCTAATAAATAAAGAAATGATGCAACTTTGTTTACAAGAAAGTAGACGAAAATATATTAAAGAAGTAACTTTGTGTTGTGAAAATATTACAGAACCAGGACAATACTGTTGTGAAAACTATCTAAATTTCATACCTAAACGAAAGAGAACTCCAAAACAATATAGCAAGAAAACTCCAAAACAATATAGCAAGAAAACTACTCCTAGAAAAACTCCAAAGAAAAAATTCTCTAAAAAGAAAAAATTTACTCCAAAGGGAACAAAAATTGAAAAATCAGTAAATAAACCACAAAAAAGTAGTAAACATTTTCGACACAAAAATCTAACTCAAGAAAACTTTAATTCACAAAATAGATATTGGTTTACTACTTGTCAATGTTGGAATTGTGGAGAAATAGGACACAAATCTATTGATTGAAACAAAAGAAAAGCAAATATAGTAAAACTCTACTCATAAGAATTTGAAGAAATTCAAGATGAACTTTATCCAATAACCTCTAGTATATATGAAACAATTTCAAGCTGTTATGAATCTATTAGCTCTGAAACTGAAACAAGTACATCAGAAATAGAAAGTTATTCAGATACAGAAGATGAGTACTGAAGAAACGGAAATTATGCTACAACAAAAACGAGAAAATAATGAAAATTATACTGGAATAACAACTTTTAACTAGAAACTTTATGAAAAAATTATAGTAACTGATTTATCTTTAAAAGACCCTCAAAATTTTATAAAAAAATTGGATGACTTTCTAACGCGAAAATTAATAAGATATTTTAAACTTTATACTACAGAACAACCAGTTAAAATTCAACATTTACAGGGAAATATCCGATTAAGATTAATGATTCAAAAGATAATTGATAAATTTTTAGCATAAATTCCTACTAAAGATAGAAAACTAATTAAGTATGTCCATTTACAAGGAGTACAAATTGCAGTTAATGCTTGCTTCAAAGAAGGGATTAATTCACCTATCATTCTATCATTACATGATCAAAGATTTCGAAATATCCAAAACAGCCATTTAGGAACATTATAATGTAATCTAATTTACAAAAAATTAATTTTTGAATGTTATCTGAATTATTCTGTTAGTCTGCAAAGTAAAAATATAGAAGATACTTTAAATTTGCAATTTAAACTCTTAACAGACATTGGATTACAACTAGGAAATGATGCATTATCCTTTTATTACATAGGCTTATACATTTTTCCAATACTAACTTTCTAATAAAGATGTAAGAGAAACAGGAAAAATAATTGTAGATCCATTCTTTTCAACTATTAGTACCATTATCTCTTCTCCTATGCACGAAGCCAAAATACATGCATTAACAGACTTTCAATTAGTTGAAGAAGATAAAGCATCAACCATCTATCAAGCACTTAGACTTTCTTATACAGAAAAATGAAGACGAGTGGCTAATCAACCCGTTTTAACACGAATCTATAGTACAACAACTATACCTAGGTTTACATCTCCATTAGTAACAACTAAGCGTAATAGCACCTACAAAGTAAAATTGGACTATTTTAATGGACAAATATGGATCTCTAATAAAATCCTTATAGATACAGGAGCATCACAAAGCCATTGTGTACCTCTACCAATAGCAATCTCAGCAACATCAAAATATTACTTTGTTACTTATGATGGTTAACGAGCAACTCTAAATCAACTGTCTCGAATAATGTTAAAAACTCCTAATTCTACTGTATTAGAATTTGACTACTATATTGATCATTCTATAAAAAACGAATTTTACCATATAATCTTAGGAATGAATTTTCTTGACCAATATACTAATTATGAGATTGGTCCTACTCATATAACTCTTGTGAATCAGCACACTACCATTATTCTTGAACGCTTATGATGCAATCTTGAAATTCCCATTCTTACATATATAGATTTAACTGTCAAAGAATTAGACATTACTGCTACTGCTTTGATTGACACAGGATCCGAAGTAACTTTCTTTTAAGACTTTTTACTTCCCAAATGGGATAAACTCCCAAATGACCGTAAAATTAGGATCAAAGGTGTTCATCTTATTCCTACCTATTTAGATTTGGTTCAGAATAATGTTTCTATTATTTTAGGCAACAAAATTCTCACTATACCCACGGTTTTATAGTATAACTCTGGCTATGATATTTTATTAGGAAACAATTTTTTAAAACAATTTGTCAAATTTACACAAACTCCTTATATTGTCTATCTGACTACAAAATGTGGTCACACCTTAAAATTTTCAACTCTAAAACAACCATATAGAGCTCGTGCAAAGCGCTGTGGACATGGTCATGAACACATAACACTCCGAATGCAAGCCCAAAAACCTACTTTTACAGTTAATATAATAAAGAAAGATGACCTCTTAGCAAAACTAAAAAGAATTTGTTCTGAAAATTATTGCAATTTTAGAAACCTGAATATCTTCGAGCTAAAATATAACTAACACAAGAAATTTATATCAAAGAAAAATCAATGCTATACTCTGAAGAAGACATCAAGGAATTTTCTATACGAATAAAAGAATTACTTGAAAAAGGAATAATTAGACCATCCAATGGAGCATACTCCTCTCCAGCCTTTATGGTAGTTAACGAAGTAGAACGACAAAGAGGAAAGGCTAGAATGGTTATTAACTATAAAAAACTAAATTAGTTTACAAAGACATATAACTATTTTCTACCAAATGAAGAAGTATTAATCAACCTTGTAAAAAACAAAAAATTCTTTTCAAAATTTAATTGTAAGTCTGGCTTTTGGCATATTAAAATGGAAGAAACAAGCATTAAATATATAGGTTTTAGTACTCTTCAAGCTTTTTATGAATGGATTGTTATGCCTTTTGGACTAAAAAATGTACTGAGAATCTTTCAAAGGTGAATGGACAGCGCATTTAAACATTGTAACAGTTTTCTTGTGGTCTATGTAGATGATATTTTAATAAGTTCAGATACTTTAGAAGAACATCGAAACCATCTCAACACATTTCTTGAAACAGCAATTAAAGAAGGCATCTGCCTTAGTGAGAAAAAAGCTGTGATTGAAGGAGAAAAAATTGAATTTTTAGGCTTTGAAGTTGGCATAAACGGAATAAGCTTACAACCACATATCTCTCGAAAAATCATGGAATATCCAGACCACCTGCGAACAAAGAAACAAATTCAAAGTTTTTTATGACTATTAAACTATGCTAGTTCTTATATACCAGACCTAGCAAAAAAGAAAAAATATTTGCAAAATCTACTAAGAAAAAATAATACTTTTGGTTGGATAGAAAAACATACAGAAATTGTTAAAAAATTGAAGGAAGAATGTCAATAACTTCCTAGCCTTAGACTCCCTGAACCTGAAGACAACTTAATTCTTCAAACAGATGCATCTGACAAAACATAGGCAGCAATTTTGAAGACAGATTTAAATGAAATTTGTCGTTATCATAGTGGAATTTTTTCTTAACGCGAAGAAAATTATAATACTATGGAAAAAAAACTTTTGGCAATTATTAGAGGAATTACAAAATGGAGACTTTTTTTTACTACCTAAGCCATTTAAAGTTTTAACAGATAATCAAGTAGCAACTACTTTCGTAAAACAAACCTTAGACAATGGAACTCACATGCGTAAATTACATCGATGACAACTATTTTTATCTCAGTTTAATGCCGTATATGAGCATGTTGCATGAAAAAACAACTTTATTGTAGACTATCTAATAAGGGAACATAAGTTAAGCGGACAAAGGCAAAGCTCTAGTGGAACAAGTGGACAGTACCTAGCTAATTCGGAACTTTGAAGACATTCTGATTAATGTTAATGAATACTATGAAGCTGTTAACGAAAAAATTGAAATTATTGAGGAAATTGTTGTAGATCTCAGAGCCGATATTGGCAAAGCTCGAGAACTTACAGCTTATTTCCATCGAACTATTGAATAACTCAAACTAAACTCTACCAAGATGGATTTGAATAAAGTCCAATTTGAACTCTCTGAACTCTGTTTTCATCCAAATCAGGAAAATGTTTCAAGCCCCCTCTCTGAATAAGAACAAGAGAAGCAACAGTTAAAAGCTAAGCTATTAGTTTCAAGACCAGTTATTCAAAGTACTGGCATCTGAAGTATTGATCTATTAGACTCTTTTTACAGAAACAATTATGAAGCGATAATTCTCGTTTACCAAAAAATCTCTGGATTACCTGAACTCTATTACAATCTAAAAGACTCTTTATTCACACGGATTCTTGCTTTTAATAAGGCAAGTCCAGACCTGATCTTTGAACTTTTTACCTATGGATATTTAAACTATTGTTATCCCAGCTTAAGCCTCATCGAACTCCAAAATTTTCCAACCTCATTTAAACAAGCTATCAAACAATTCAGTAAAAGATATGTATGCCTTCGATTCTTTTCCATCTCTCCAGAAAAAAAGACGAAGACACAATCTATCCCTCTATCCATTTGATTGAACTTATTCAAGTCAATCCCAAACAATCTATCGCAGCTGAGAAAAATAAACACTACAAAACTTCTCATTTTGACAAAGGATGGATAAACTATAAACATTCCACTAGTGCTTTAGCTATTAGATGCCAGAGTGAGCGTTTAATGACTAAAGGAGTAAGAACTCTTTACTATGACAAAAATCTCAACCTAGTTACTACTGAATGAGCAAAAAGTGTCTCAGTTGATGAACAACTTTTTCACTTTAGCCATGCACTGGAGCCCAAGAAATTTCTAGGCAGTCCAACTGTACGCACCAAATTTATTGAACTTTATAAAGCAGAACAAGACAAGGAATAGAAACAGATTTTTCTCACTTAGTCACCATATGAGACACAAGGGGCCACAGTTTTATCAACTCTTATCTCTACCGACACTACAAGACATGGAACATATAGCAACTCTATCAAGAATGGTGAAATTTTATCTATAAAGCTTATCTTTTTAGCTGGAAATCTTATCTTCTTAAATTCCCATGATGTAAGCGCTTATGTCATAGCGGACCCTCTTCTCTTATAAATAAGGTAGCCGATTTCAGTAGGAGGCATCGACATTGGTAAGAAACACTCCCTCAAATCTTTAAGCACTCTCCCTGTAAAATGTTCTAATTCCCTACCTTTGGGAAAGGAGAACGATCAACAATAGAATAAGAGAAATCTTTCTTCAATCTATTTGTCCACCAATCTTTTCATTACAACTTTGATTAGAGAAAGAATATTAGCAAGAGTGGCGACAGTCTGAAAGAAGTAGGTAAATCTCACATCAGGGTAGAATAAGACGAGTACGAAAAAGCAAGACGCATTAAACTCTTGAAGGTACAATTTCTCTAACTCTTTTTTGTATTGAAAGATTTGATGACAGACTGTTTGAAATTTTATTCTGTTGATTTAGTATCCGAGTACCTCCATTAAAATTTGGCAAATCCTTTTTAAAATAGTGTGAATCACTCTAATAATTCATGAAATAGTTTTACCGCTTTTTCCTATAAAAAACCACTCGACTTTTTATTAAATGGTATCACAGCCCTACTTCTAAAAACACATCGTAAACTTAAGAACGACCATAATGGATCAATTTAAAAACAAATTACAATCGAACTCTAAGTTAGCCAGAGATGGTAACTATTTAGCATAACAAAGTTTTAATTTACCATAACTAAAACACTATACTCAAGAAAGACTATGGGATTATTTAAAATCTTTTGATTTAACTCCTAGAAGTTTGAGGCAAAACTTGTTAAATCACTATAAAAACAGGCTAAACTATTTATCAACCATACCCGAACGAGTTCATCCCATAACCATAAATTTATTAAAAGATAATATTGTTCTTTTAGGAAAAACTTTTGAATACACAATTTGGATGCAATCAAATATGAACATTAGAGATTCTCAAGTAACATACTTTATTGATGAAGAAGAATAACTTGGATTAACACCTTAAAGAAATTTGCAAAATAATTTCAGCTTTACGAGGACAATTTAGGAATTATGACACAAAAGACGAAACAAGTCCCATCAACCCGAAAACTACCCGAAACATCAACCCAAATTGGCACCTCTAGTTATGATCCTAAGTGGATATTGACATGCTAGTACATATTGCATAATAAATTTGATATAAGTTGTCACAATATCTTGAGATAATTTAGTATTCAAATTTGAATATGTGATGTTTCCGATATTATATTTGGTGATTCAAATTGATTATAAGATTATGATTCTCTATATGTCAATACTTTTGAAATAGTCAAGATTTGCTTAAATTTGTTAATATTTTTTGAGAACATATTATGAAGATTGTTGCTTGCTCAAATCAGTTACTAGATAACATGATCAACAAGATCTTCAGCCTAAAATCAAGCATGTAGCCATTGGAAATCAAGCATATAACCGTTGAGCAAACTGTATGAATTCAAGGGCGTGAAAGCTGCATCTCAAGGCCTTAAAATCAGAATGAAGATCAGCTTTCATTTTTCAAATGTAACAGTCACTTTCCTTAATGACCTCCCAATCTCTCCAACAACATTGGCTACAAATAGGGAACCATTTGCAGCTAAGGATTACATAAGAGACAAAATACAAAAGCTCATATTGAAAGATCATTCACTTACCGATATTTTACTCTCTCGTGCTAATTCATTTGATTATCATCTATTAAGAGTTGTATTGTTATTCATCAAGTGGTTATTGTAGTTCTTTGTATTGGGTTAGGTTGATTAGTTGGAGGGCCAACTACCCAAGTACGGTTGAGGAGCAACGTGTGCGTTGGGACACGTAGAGTTGTAGGGTCAACTCATAGGTTGTACGATTAGCAAATCGTGTGTAATCGACTGACCTAATAAAAAAAAAATGTTCAAAATTTCATCGGCAAGGGGCTTCCGTGGGTGGAGGATCAGACGTGGTCGAACATCTATAAATATCGTGTTTTGTCCACAATTGTTTTTCTGCATTTCTATTTCGATTATCTTATGAATTTTATCATCACCTTATTCATCCTTCTTTAGGATGATTTAATTAGCCAAATTGGGCCAACATAGCTTTTGAAATAAACACGGTAGATAAATAGTAATATTATGACAATGTGCAACAGAAAAAGTTTGGGCTTTTCACACTTCGCACCATTCAGGTTTTTGACATTAATTTTTTTCAACCCTAACAATTTTTACTTAATTTTCACCGCCCTTAACCGTGGACACATGTTTAAAGTAGGACTCAAGTCCGGTGAGATAATGATGTGGCAGATAACGTAGCCTTACGTTGCCCCAACTACCCCTTCTATAAGTGGTTAGGGGTTTAGTACTTTGAAAATTGCTTGAGCGAATTAAAAAGAGGTCAGCAAGGGTAGAAAGGGACGATAGGCAAGAGGATAAGTTTGTGTGAAAGAGTATTTTTTTAGTGAGGTGGTGGATAAAAGATGGTCTAATTCCCATTATTCATTGCCTTAAAAGGGGAGAAAAACGATTGCTCAAACAATACTGTCAAATGAGGATAAACGATAATCTATTATGATATTTTTGAAACTCTAACCAGAATATCGCTTAGATTATACACTACTGAAAACTCAAATGTAGTCAAAATTAAGTAGAAAGTGTTAGGGTTGAAAAATTAGTGTCGAAAATTTGAAGGGTGCTAAATGCAAAAAACTCCAAAAAGTTTAGCCAAGATTTAGCACAGGAGATCCAAAAAGATAGTTTTTTGTCTTTCTTATAGGTTGTAAGATTCTTAATTTGCATACTAGAAAGTTAACATGGAAAAGTCACAGATAATGTAAATAGAGAAGACCATCTATAAATATTGTTTCGTCATTCCAATTAGAGTTCAGCAAATATGGATAATTTAAGGAAACCAACATTACAAATTCAAATAACCAGTTACACAATCATTGATGTCAAAGTGTGACTCCTGCGTGTAATATTAAATAATCATAGAAGTAATTAGGTGATTGTATGCTTAGATTGGGATGACACAACCGCATATGACTAATTGATTAGGTAATTGACAAATTTGACATAGATAGAAGATGTTACTCAAAGTTGACTTCATTAGCAAAGTATTAACATCACTTGTTCCAGCAATACGAACATACACTCAATATTCATACGAGATTAATAAAAGGTTGACATATAAGCAAAATAGAAAATATGACTCTATGAAATCCAATCAAAACATAACTCAATAAACATTTAGTATCACCACATGCTTTTATGTTGTGCAGTCCTTCCTTTAGAGTGAATAATCTTCATCTTGGATGCTATAGTTCTTACATCAGTGGGAGTCTTGTTTTCCTATTCAGTCAAAGTCAATTTTTGCATAGCTGCCAATTTTGTACTTTTACCAGTGACACATTCTTTTTTCGAATGAACTTGCTTCATAGTGTCTTCTTTGTCCTTGATAAAAACAAAAACCTCATGCAAGACATCATCTCTTATGAGGTTATAGTCACTTAGCATCAACTTGGAACAAATCTCATCTCTGTAAAACCTTCTTTGGGCTGGTTGCAATAATAAACAACCAGGCACTACAACATATTAGCTAATATGTGTGTGTGTCTGTGTGCGTATGGATGAATTATGTATATAAAGTGTTTATAAAAAATAAAAAATAAATATAAAAAAAGTACAGCCAGCACAAAACACACCATAATCGTTATTATTGGATAACTTCTGAAATTATAGTTATACAAACTTGGTGTGATCCATCAAAATACTTTTTTCGCATGAATTATGTATATGCATTTCTCTTTCCTCTTGGTCCAATTGATTGACATTTCCACGTTTTCAATGTCTTCAACCTTTTATCACCCAAAAAAAAAAAGAAAAAGAAAAAGAAAAGTCTTGCGCTAAAAATCGAACGATGTTTTTTAAAGGTTGAACGCCGGCTCGGCCCGTTAGAACACAGGTGCCGAACGCTGATCCGATTTCACCCACCTCCGGCTGGACCGGGCAACCGGCTCTGTCAGATTATTATTTCAATTCAATATTCGCTCCCTTTTCGCTTAAACCCTACACCCTAACTGAGGCTCTGACGCCATATCGAGGAGCACTTTTGCTTGACCCAGCTGCCAATTCCCTGTTGTGAAAGAGGAAGGGGTGGGCGAAGGGCAGAGCGAGAACTCGCTTCTTCAGAGCAGCTTTGGTGAGCTCGGAAAAGCCCTAAAAATGGCGAAATACCCAGATTTTGGGCCTTTGAGAGACCTGTTTCAGCATCACATAGACTCCTATAATCACTTGATTGAGTCAGGATTGGAGACGACGCTGAGCGGCATCAAGCCTATTGAAGTTCACGACACCTTCACCAACAAAAAGCTTAGAAATATCCTTCTCGTGCTTTTATTCAATTCAATTCAATTGCTGCATTTTCTGTTGAATTTTTTTTTTTCGTGTTGCAAGCATGTTGAGCTTCAATTTCATAATTTTTTTGTCGCCTTGACTCTTTTGGTACTTTATTTTGGCAAGCCTGAGTTGCATCCCCCTCAAAAGGATCATAAACGGGGTTCAGCCAAGCCCTTATATCCGTATGAGGTGAGCCAATTTTTGAAGTTGATTTTACGCTCCTGCCTGGTCCTTATCATCTTATGCTCATTTTTTTGCTCCCAAATACTTGGTTTTTGTGAGGCAGTGTCGACAAGCGAAGATATCTTATTCGGGAGCATTTGTTGCCGATGTTTGCTTTCAATATAATGATGGGCCTGTCATAAGGGAGAGATTTCATCTTGGGCAATTCCCTGTGATGTTGAAGGTTGGTGCTTTATTAGCGCATCTTTAATGAATGTACTCATTTTTGGATGTTAACATGACGCGCACCTCATCCATGTTGTTATTCTTTGTATGATTTGTGAGACTTCCACGTTATATAGGTTAGGATTGTGTGGATCAATTTCCTAGGTAAAGGGAAGAAGAGTAGAAGAAAGCCCCTCAAATGTGTGAATCAGTCAGTCTTCTGAGAATGAGGTCAACAGTATGAGATTGTGCACAATTTTTATTCTGATCACGATGCTCTAGAGCTTTTGGTACCTATTTCTATGTTGCTTACCCAAAAAAACGAAAGAAAGAAAAGGTGAGGATCTTAATCCTTTTGTTGCATGGGTCTTTTCAAAACTTTGGGATGGTAGACATTCTTAGCATTGGAGCAAAGTCTTAGATATAGGAAAAGAGGGAAACAAAGAGCGGAATCCAGGTTAGCTAAGCTGGAACATGCTCGTCGAACGTGGAAAAAAACTGAAGGATATGTTCACATAGCTGTAAGTACAAGGACTTGATTACCAAAGGACGTGATAAAGCAATTCGCTTGAGATATAGTGTTTTACAAAGTGCTGAAGCCTGTTTGTTTTAGCTGTAAGACAGAGTTCTAATGAGGTGTAAGTAAATTTAAGCAACCGTATGGAGCCGTAAGAAACTGTAAGCTGTAAGAGGTAGAATAACATATCGGGGAGAGTTGTAAGTATTTGTAAGCTGAATGCTCAACGAACCTGCTATACCATGGCAGAAAATTTAACATTCAACAAAAATCATAGCACTGAGCAAACCAAGAAGTTCTCAAAGCCATCATAAATAAAGAATGCTAGGTTGAAGAATGAAATACTCAAGCTCCTTTTGATTTTGTGATGTTGAATTTGTAGGAAATAACCAGGTTGATTAGCATTGGCTACTAGGGAAAACTGCTATATAAAGCAATACGGCAATTCTATGTTTGTAATTATTCATGTCTTATTGTGCCTATTACTTGGCATGTGTATACTATACACTGGGGCCTGATATTCTGACGGGACTACCCCTCCCCTATGCCTCTCCCAACAATAGCAAAGGGAAAATGAAAATTGTATCTTGAAGGCCTGGAGATCGTATCCTTCTTGTTAAAAGGGAGAAGTAGGAGAAATGAGATTTACTTCTTATTCATGAAAGTTATAAGCTTTGAATAATTTGGTAGTGGTATTCAACACCTATATAGCTCCAGAATAGCAGTTCGTGCAAATTTTATTTGGGAAAAGGGCAAATTTTATTTCCACAACTGAAGCTCGTGCTAGAAAACCTGGTTACTGGGTATATCTCCTGACCCTATGAGCATCATATGTCAAAGTGTCAGCTATCAAGGTTTACACTCCCCCCTCCCCCAAACGTTGTAGATGTATCTGAAATCTGACTTTCAATTAAGCAATCACAATTCTAGTAATAGTGTTGCAATTAGCTCCCCTGCCTGGAAAACAACTTGATTCCTTCACGTACAGTTATAGATAGCTTCTTCTGCTGCAGAGAGAGCATTTCTTTGCATAGTCTCTGAAGCTTTGCTTTTCCATATCCACTTATGAAGGTTCCCCGGACTCCTTGCGTCACATGAACCTTCGGCCATCTCATGAGCCCGTCCATCATGTCTCCAAAATACTGCATTCTTCTAAAAAAATGCTCAATGGTTCTCTCAGCCTCTTCACACTGAATACAAGTGGGATCCAGATGAGTCATGTGAGGCAAGAATTTCATCAACATGCTTTTGACAGTTATTTCTCTTTAGAAATCAACCAGAAGATTAAGGCATGTTTGGGAATGGTATATTTGCTCCAAACAAGTTTTAATCCATTCTCGTTTGCTTCTGTCGCCAATGAGCTCATTGTAGTCTTTATCAACAGAATAAGCTCCTTTAATGCCATCAGCCCGAGGAATTTCTTTTCCATCGGTATGGCCTGCGATTTGTATTTGAATTGCTTTTGTCTCAGCTTATTCGGTTAATTCAATAGCCTTTTTCATGCATCAAGTTTATCCTTGATTCTGCATACCAGCAACCACTTTCCTTAGGGCTTCAAGTCCCTATGCTGTCATTTTCTTCATGGCAATGTGCCACTCATGAAGTATAGCCACAGCTCTGTTCAAAAATCCCATGTGTTTGCAGCAAATTCCACTCAACTTCTTTGGTCAGATTTTTTCTCTTGTAATCAATGGCCTCTATGGTACTCAGCTTTTGTTATCCCTGAAACATTTCTATAAACACTGTTAATTTCTTCATGACTTGCTGAGTTATCACAAGGATTCTACACCAAAAGCTTATAACTCCCATGAGCACTGAATTCACCAAAATTGGCCAGCCATAATGAGATATTTCTGTTGGCGCAAGTGCTAATTCTGCCCGACAACATATCAGAATGATTATACTCAATCTAAATTCAGTACTTGGCAACCTAAGATATTTTAAAAGGTAACTGCCCCTCATGGAAGCCTGTAATTGCTTCGATGTTCTCCCTTTACTGCAGATTGAGTTCTCCAGAGCAATTTGAGGCTTTTGTAAGTTGACTTTAAGCCCGGATGTGCTGGAAAATTTCTCATATTCTCTGAAAGTAATCTTAACATGGTAGTGTCTGCCTTAGAGAAAACAATGGTATCATCTATAGATATCACTATATCAGGTTAGTCCATTAGTGGTCTTCAGCTCTTTTCATGTAGGTTGATATCCAAAACCATTATGATTAGCAGCTCTGGCAAAGGCTTCTGAGGGTACTCTATTGTTATTGCCAAGATCAGTGGGGCTTGTCTGTGTCCTTTTCCTTCCTTGAAAAATCCATGGCATTCTCCATTTATGCAACTGAAAAATATGCTGATGTAACTGAAGCCATATTCTTGGCGATAGACTTTTCAGGAAACCTCAATGGTTGAAGCAGATGTGTCAAAATGCCAATGACTGAATCATATGCCTGCTAGGGATTAAGTTTCATCATGCACAATATGTGCAGATTGATGTTTTAGAGGGATGGTGAAAATTTTTGTTTAGCCTATCAGCTTATGTTAGTTCAGTTCTGCTGTTGTTTTAAGCTTAGTTTACCGTTAAACTTCTGATGGTTTCCTGTTCTGTTTTCTTGTAGTCCAAGATCTGTCACTTAAAGAATGCTTCATCTGGAATGCTAGTTTCATATAGAGAGGAGCCAGCAGAAATGGGAGGGTGAGTATCTCTTATACTGTGTTAATTGGCCTGTAATTGTGTGTGTATATGTGCTGCATGAGACGTAACATTCAATTTGACATGTATGGTCTTATTTTCTCATGTTCATCTAATGGAGTAATGGTATATATGATATGCTAGTAGTGCCAACTGCTGCATGGAGAATGCAGATTGCAGTAGAACTTCTTTTGTCCTCTGAAAAGGATCAAATACACAATTGCAGAGGAGTTGATGCCATTGTCGTGAAACTGTAACTGTATTAAAATTGTGATCTCATTATCGATGATCTTACCTACATCTTGCTTTGTGCCTCCCCTCACCCTGGGCGGGGGGGCCGCTGCTGTTGATGCACTGACTGATTGAGACGGGTTCCATAATAGGAACTTATAGTTCAAAAGATGACTCTAAGACAGGCAAAGGCCCCCTCCATCCCTACATGCTGTTAGGGAGATCTTCTTTTCCTTTTCCCTTTATATGTAGCAATCATCTCTTCTGCTGCTTAAATTGCTTTATAGTCCTATGTTGACGCTGCATCAGGTCCATGAAGTGCTTTGGGAGCACCAACCACTTGATTTCAAAGTAGTTTATCTTTCACCAGCTTGTTGCAGATTGTTTGACATCCTTGTTAAATCATATGCTTTCAAAGTTGGTGACTTCTAGCCCAAGGTCTTGAGTTGTGTGTCTCAACTTTTTTTTTTGGGGGGGGGGGGTGTCGTACGATCGGTCCTTGTTCATTCATGGTTCTAACTTCCAAAATGATCTGTGAGTATTAACCATGCATATAAACTATAAATGGTGCATCTGACTGAGACCTTTAAGGCTGCATATATTGCTTCTATGTGTGTGTGTGTGTGCGCGCGCGCGCGCGCGCGGCGCGGGCGGGCGGGCGGGCGGGCGGGTGGGGGTGTGTGTGTGTGTGTGTGTATGTATGTGTGTATATATATATGTATATATATGTGTATATATATGTGTGTGTGTGTGTGTGTGTGTGTGTGTGTGTGTGTGTGTGTGTATATAGAAATGAACATTCTTAAGGTTGGGCATTCTAACGTCTTCGCATTGCTTTGCCTGTAGATTCTTCATCCTAAATGGGCTGGAGAGGGTTGTTCGGCTAGTGATCATGCCGAAACGGAACTATGTTAGTGAGCATTTATTTTTTCTTCTTGTTTACCACTCTGTAGATTTTCTTCTCATTGTTCACAAGAATAGTATTTCGATGAGTGATAAATATGATACTGGATGATCGTTTTGGTTGTTCTTGGCAAGTCTCGAAAGTAACATGAGTTAAAAAGTGATGCTATATGTATTGGACTACCGCAGAGTGCAGTCCTACTTCATTTTGAGTTTTTTTTTTCCCTTTTTTTTTTTTCCAGTGCAGATGTTTCTGCATTTTCTGAAGAATTGTGAAATGGCTTCTGCAGTTTCATATTCATTATCTTACATTTGTTAATTTGTTTTTTTGCTATTATGTTTCAGCCAATGAGCATGGTTCGGAATTCATTCCGTGCTCGTAGGGAAGGATACAGTGATAAAGCAGTTGTCATCAGGTCTTTTCGACATTTCTCTTGAGTGGTTTTTAATAACTTGTTTCTGATGGCTGTAATGAAGGATTGCACGTTTATTAAGGTTTGACTTATGCTGTTAGTGCAATAATCTGTAAGTTGTTCCTGTCAGTAAATCATGCAAAATTTATCTGGACTAGCTTCTCAACACTATCTTTTCTTCTGTGGAGTGCCTTTATTAGTTTGGTTATAATTTTCAGTTGTCAGTTTTATCAAAGCAAGAGTTTCTGATGTTGCTAGTTTAATCTTTAAGCATTTTCAGGATCCTAGATGAAATCCTTGGTATGTCCATTATTTTTTTTTTTTGGATGGGTAAATTAACGCATGGACATACTCTTGGGAGAGTTGAACCTTAGTCTCTCTTGTAGAAACCAAACACTCTACCACTAGGCTACCCCCCCCCCAAGGGGGCACGGTATGTCCATTAGTTTACTTTTATAATACACTGGACAAGATGCGTTTTTGACATGTTATCAGCTTATGTTTTGCCTGCTACGACTTCACATTTGTTCTATTTTATGCTAATTTAGCTGGCAACTGTTGGTAGCTTCCAGCCTTCTTTCTTGGTATATCCAGATAATAATAGGTGGGAGCATAAACTGAAACATTCTAGAGCTATAAAGATAGTTATATTTTTTTTGCACGCAAACTTTTAGTGATGTAATTTAACGTTGCTGCTTACAGTCCTTGTGTCTCAGATGTAATCTAAATGCATGAATGATGGGTTTTGTGGCTTTTTTGTAGGTGCGTTAGAGAAGATCAGTCTGCTGTTACCGTCAAATTATATTACCTTAATAATGGAAGTGCTAGGGTTGGATTTTGGTGAGTTATTATCAGTATATTGCATTAGAGGTCATTGTTGAGACCTTGTCGTTCTTCTACTAAAATATAATTGTTTCTGAACTTTATAGGATTGGAGGAAGGGAGTTCTTGCTTCCTGTGGGTGTCGTTCTGAAGGTTATGTCATATATCCCTACACTGACTTTTGGTGGTGTCTATTGTTGTCTGGAATATTCAATACTAATTATGATTTCATGTATTTGCTTTTTGCTTGGCGGGCTCTGATTTCCACTGTGCTGCCTTCGCAGATGTATTTTGTTGGGAAATAATGTATAGCTAGTATTTTTTTCCCCTACGGAATGCACGGGATAGTTTTTGAGTTTTTGTCTATGGTAAACATATATACAAAATAATAAATTATCTAATGTTTCATGTGATGTAGGAAGAAGTTTAAGAATTTTTTAAATAAATCGTTTTCAAACTTAAAGCACAGTTATTAGGTGGTATGGACTATAAGAAATTATTAAATTGATATTTCCTATGTATTAAATATGATTATGATTAACTTACGTGAATCATAAATATCATAATCAAACATCTTTTTTTTTTTTGGGGTGAAGGAATGCCTACATATTTAATGGATCGTCATTTAGGGCATACAATATTGTTTCCATTTTCTTTATTTTTGGTCTGACACTAATTATGGCGTTAATTGGAGGATTAATTTGTATTTCTTTTTAAAAAAAAGAGAAAAAGAAAAGATAGTAATAATTGTAGAAAATTTGTACGGAAAATTTGTAATGTTTTTAATTCAAACTTAAAATTACAGCTATTAGGTAGTATAAATTATAAGAAATCACTATTGAGGTTTTTTGTGTATTAAAATACGTTATGATAATTTAGGTAAATCACAAATATCATCATCGAACGTTGTCTTATTTTTCGGAAGAAAAATTTACATAATTAATAGGTCCTGATTTATGGCACGCAATATTGTTTCCATTTTCCTAGTTTTTGAACAATGGTGGAGTTTAGGATTTTGATCAACTATTCTGCCTTGATGGAT